>RCUC01128369.1:0-53470 GCA_003697995.1 Taxidea taxus jeffersonii | reverse complement strand
TTTTTCCTGGCTCCTTCAATTTTTCTTTTAATCTCTAATACCTATTTCTTATCCTCACTATTAGGGAATGATTTCCTTTAAAATTTCATTGATAAAATGTAAGGAATCATACAAGACATTTATCACAGGCTCTGATTATCACATTATCAGCATATGCATGTCTATAATCATTAGGCTGAAATATTTTATGATTTCATTAATGATTATAAATTAAGATTGCTATAAAAGAAGAAATATAGTGTGTTCTTAGATAGATGACTTAATGTTGAGAATGTGTTC
Organism: Taxidea taxus jeffersonii; assembly: GCA_003697995.1. NCBI lineage: Eukaryota > Metazoa > Chordata > Mammalia > Carnivora > Mustelidae > Taxidea > Taxidea taxus. The sequence continues at coordinate 53,191 of RCUC01128369.1, read as the reverse complement.
CCTATTTAATTCATAAATCCATAAATTCCTGTGGGCTTTTGATGCTGTTTTTGTCAAAGAACTTTTCAAAACTTTTACATATATTTTACATAGAAGAATAAAAATCCAAAAGGAGCTAAGTCAAGTTGATAAAAAAAAAAGCAGAAGGTAGTTGTGTTGCCACAATTAAGGTGTGCTATAAAGCCATTTTAATAAAAAGTGTGGCAGAAGTACAGGAAGAGATAATTACACTAATGGAAGAGAATCATTCACTTAGAATAAGGTAGCACCCCACCGATCAATAAAAAGAGAATAAATTGTTACATGCATTGGGGAATCTGGTTCACCACATGGATAAAGTTATTGTCTGATCCCTCACCTTATGCTATATACAAAGATCTTGATGGACTAAATACCTAAATATGATATATAAAAATATGAAGTTAATAAAAAAGTATAGCAGAGTATACCTGTGATTTAAAAGTAAAAAACAAACAAACAAACAGAAATATAAGGTAAGAATTTAATGATTTAGCCACATCAAAATTAAGGACTTTTGGGGCACCTGGGTGGCTCAGTGGGTTAAAGCCTCTGCCTTCGGCTCAGGTCATGATCCCAGGGTCCTGGGATCGAGCCCCGCATCGGGCTCTCTGCTCAGCAAGGAGCCTGCTTCCTCCTCTCTCTCTGCCTGCCTCTCTGCCTACTTGTAATCTCTGTCTGTCTAATAAATAAATAAAATCTTAAAAAAAAAAATTAAGGACTTTTGTTCAACAAAAGAAAATTTAAGCAAAACTGAGATAAAGTGACAGAGTGGGAGGATTATTTAAAATGTCTAAGACAGGGGCGCCTGGGTGGCTCAGTGGATTAAGCCGCTGCCTTCGGCTCAGGTCATGATCTCAGGGTCCTGGGATCGAGCCCCACATCGGGCTCTCTGCTCCGCAGGGAGCCTGCTTCCTCCTCTCTCTCTGCCTGCCTCTCTGCCTACTTGTGATCTCTGTCTGTCAAATAAATAAATAAAATCTTAAAAAAAATAAAAAATAAAAAAAAATAAAATGTCTAAGACAAACAAGAGATTTTCAACAAAAGATAGTTTAAGCAAATTAAGACAGATTAAGAGAAATTATTAAAAATGTCTAAGACCAAGAGATTAATATTGATGACAAAGAATATCATTAAATCATCAATTAAAAACACTGAAATTAAAAACAAAGAAATAGTCAAATGTGTTAAAAGAAAATCTTCAAATAGTTGAAGAGTTAATACTATGTATGAATAGATGCTCAAATTCACTGGTTACCAGATAAATTCAAATTAAAAACCAACGAGATACATTTTATACCTATAATACTAGCCAAAATCACAAAGTTGCTTAACACTAAGTTTTAGCAGGGATGTTGGGGAGTGGAAACTTTAATGCATGGGCACTTATATAAATTCAAAACCCCCAAATAATTCTACATGCATTATAAGAATACATTCACCCTCATGAATCTATAGTAAACACGTTAGATTGGGTGGTGTAAGCAGAAAGGGGATGGAGGATAAAAGATGAAAAATCAAAGTAAAATAAAAGGGGCTGTATGGACCAGTGATCGTGTGCTATGAACCGAAAAACAGTATTATCTTGATGTTGTGCATTGGGGCTCTAAAAATTGAATGATAAAAATAAAGCCAAGTGGAATTGAAGACCATTTGAATTAAACTTTAAATAATCCAAGAATATTTCATTAGGTTTTTAAAAGAAAGCATGTGCCAAAATGTGCAGGAAAATGTCTAAACTACTTCCTAAACAGTAAGAACCGGATTTCTCTTGAATGCTAGAAAAATATTTTATAGGACCAATGTATTTTATTAAAAACAAGAGTACCTTGAGGAAGAAAACTACTTTTAATATATTTTGGTTTTCTTATTCATTTAGTGATCTGTGAGCCCAACACAGTCATGTGAAAGGAGATATTGCTAAGAGAGTATATTTGCAACAGATATTGTGATACATTCAAACCCAGATTATGGGGAAGATGTGGTCCTTGATTTCAGGGAGTGAATGATTTAAGAGATAAGGAAAAAGATGGAACAGAGAATTAATAAAGGATCTGGGAGTGGAAAGATGAGAAAAGATTAGAGTTGACTACAGGGGCAAAAAAAATGAACAAGAAGGCTAGCTTCCAGGATTCCGAACTTGTAATAATTAAGGGAAAATGTTGCCTATGAGGAAAAAAAAAAAGAAAACAGTACACTAAAAATAATGTTACCTTAGCTCATAGAGGTTGGAGTTTGAACCAAGGGGAAAAGAAACACAGCATGCAAACTGCTGCATATGATCTGCTCTCTGTCCTGATTGAGCCTGTAATTACCACAATACTTTGTGACAGGTTTTGTGTACATATTTACTTAATGAACACATAAAGTAATTGAAATCAAGACTACATGAGTAAAGAATAAAAGGTTACTTTGTGGAAGTACTGGGATTTCTAACAGAGGATAGCAAACCTAGATGGTTGGTTTAAGTAAATTTGAAATACCCTTTTGTCTAGATCATCTGACTATACCTGAAAGCTATTAAATACCTTAAAATTAATAATTTTTAATGCCGATTATCTAATCTGCTTATTATTTAAATTCTTAAGTGACTAGCATTTAAGAAAGTGTTTTGGTTTTGTTTTTGTTTTCTGTTAACTTTTCCTGGAAGTTAACTTTCAAATTTACAGATAAATCAAATTTCCTTAATGTATGTTCTCTGTTCTACCAGTTTGGTCACAATGCTCATGCAGTATCACCTTATCTGAAAAAATCTATCATCTATCTATCTATCTATCTATCTACACATATCTAGCAGTGGCCGGTTAGCTCAGTTGGTTAGAGCGTGGTGCTAATATCTACACATATCTATATATACGTAAGTATGTATTACATATTTCTAAATTTTCCAAAATGAAATACATGGATGTTTTCTGAAGTTCCATTCTCCTTTTAATTGCATGGCAGATTCCCTCTCTAAAATGCCTTTCAGTCAGCCTGAGTATTAGCCATTAAAAATGGAATATTGGTTGTCTCAATTATGTAAAAAGCTTATCTGATTCTAAGGGTCACTGAAGCTTCCAACTTTCTTCCGAAAATAAAGGATATAGCTAGCGTAAATGATTCCTTTGCATTACTGACTTTCAAATGACAATTAAATTGAGTGTAGGAGGGAGGCTATCTTCCTTAAGACTATTTCCTCTAGTGAGTAGTAAAATACATCAGCTTTTTATCATATAAAGGAGCAGTTGTCTCAGTGGCAAATAGACACACTTGAAGAGAGCTGTTCTGAAGTAAGGCATATAAATCTCATTAAGAAAGAAAAAAAACAAGATGAGGTATTTCCTCTATTGATATTTACAAGAAGGGATGAGATATCTTAGATAGGCAGATCAGTCAGCCAACCTTCTTCCATTAAATCCAGCTCAGCATAGCACATAGAATCAATATTAAAACATATAAAAATAAATGTTGAGAGCACTTAATGTCACTTCTGAGTGAAAATAGCAGCCCAGGAAAAATTTCTTTCATCATCTTTATGTAATAATAGAACCATTCAACAGAAGAGGTGGGATGGGTTGATTTCTCATTTCTATAATATTATCTTTAATTCTATCCTATTCATACCTCAACCTTCACCCTGGATTATTTATTTATTTATTTTTAAAGATTTTATTTATTTGACAAAGAGAGACACAGTGAGAGAGTGAACACATACAGGGGGAGTGGGAGAGGGAGAAGCAGGCTTTCGTGACCTGAGCCAAAGGCAGATGCTTAATGACTAAGCCACCCAGGTGCCCTCACCCTGGAATTTTACATTGAAGTTTTATTAGTGAAATCTAGATTATAAAGTTTTTAGGAAAAAAAAAAGAGAATAGGGAAAACTGAAACTATTTCTTAGCATTCACAACCCTTCAAATCTAATTTTATAGGAACCAATAAGCTAATATCTTATGTTCATTCAAGACTTCTGATTTTCAAATGCTTTCATGCTAAGTATTTCATCTTGTCATTAAAATAATCAATTTGGACAAATATAACTATCCTTATTCTGAAAAAAATTAAGATTCATTCTGAAAAAACTGAATTCCAAAAAAGTTAAACATTTTATTTAATGACACGAATCACAGTAGCAGAGCTTTGAGAGAAAACTATTCTTTTGACTCCCAGTCCAGTGCTCGTTCCAATTTCCTTATTCACCTTATAGGATGAGTGACAGTGTATAATTAGTTGTTTAAGGAGAGTCCTTCTTTCTGATGTCAGTTTTATAAGTTTCTTGATAATTGATTTTGGTGGTTTATAACATAGTTCTCCTATGGATAAATGTGAGGCTTATTTCTAATGAAAAATGTAAGCAGTCTTGCACTTACTCATTGAGGATATATATCTTCACTGTTCTTCTTTTAATTAAAAATAGACCAGCTTTTGTTATGTTTCAAACCAATGCTAGTCTCCAGATAAAGAGAGAAATATGATGGTAGAGACCTTATCAATGACTTGTGATATCTGTATCCTGAAAAAAAAAGATAAAAAGTTCAAAGGCTTTTGGTTTTTTTATATTTATTTGTTTCAGTGGGTTTACTAGTTTTTACTTGATTAATACCAATGAAATGCATTTTCTGCTTTTCAAAAATTATTCTCACTTTCAGAAAAAAATTACCTAGGGACCATTTAGTTCCTACATGATGGCATAATTTAAAAACAAATGAAATGAAATAAATACAGTTTCATTTTGGTATGAAAAACAAATAGCATCCTAGAGTTCTAATAAATGGAGGGACTGAGTTCTATAAAGAATGATAATATGCTTCTTTTTTTTTTTTTTTAAGATTTTATTTATTTATTTAGAGAGAGAGAGAGAGAGAGCACAGGCAGACAGAGTGGCAGGCAGAGGCAGAGGGAGAAGCAGGCTCGCCACCAAGCAAGGAGCCTGATGTGGGACTGATGTGGGATCCCAGGACGCTGGGATCATGACCTGAGCTGAAGGCAGCTGCCTAACCAACTGAGCCACCCAGGCGTCCCAATAATATGCTTCTTATGATTCATACCAAAGGAGAAAAAAACAAAACAAAACAAAACATTGAGACTGATCAAAGAAAATTATCTGATGAAAATAGACTCAAAAGATTTCACAGGGAGAATGGAAGAAAACTAGAGAAAGAGCTCACCGTAAATATTATAACAAGATCATAATACTATTGTTTTTTTAGGAAACTAACTAGAGTTTGTTAACTTAAAATAAGATGGATGCTTTCACTATGTACTACCAAAATATACTTATATGACCCCAAAGTAACAAAACACTTACTCAAAATAACAGCATCCAGAATGGAATCTGATGCAATATAGAGGAAGACAATTTAAGGAAAGTTTTCCCTCTTATCACTATTGTGGAGAGATCAGATATTCACTGAATCACCATTTGGCTAATTTCCTCTTGAACAAACACTGAATGTGGTATTATTTCACTGTAAACTTATATAGGCTAACTATACAGCAATGGTATCTTTTAACTTAGTATTTTCATTTAACTTATCTAAACCTGGTTTCTTTGTGAGTAAAATAACAAATGATAATAATAGCAGGTCTTTGCATTGTTAAAAGAATATATAAGAGAGCATAGAGCATACCTAATGCACTTAGCACAGTATCTATCATGATATAAATACTAACAAGTGGATAGCTATTCATACTTCCAAGCTCTTATCTCTGACAGCTACCTGGGCCTCAAGTTTGCATTCATATTTCCTGTCCTTGGACTAGGTCAACCTCTTCATCCTCCTGTAGTTGTCTCTCTTCTTGGGAAGAAACTTTCTGCCTCAACTCCAGCTCCATTTCATAGAATCTGGTCAGATGCTTACAGCCTCACTTTTAAAGTTTCTGAAGAACAGTTCTTGTGCAAAATTTAGAAGAGACAATTGGTTGTGTTGATCATTTTCTCCTCTAGCATTTCAATGCTGTATCTTTGTAAAATCAGAACACTGTGAAGCAACACACTTGGACCATATCACTTTTCCCTTCTCAAAGAGTTACTTATTTTTAATATTAACCAAAGATTAATTTAAAAACAGTCATTAGAGTCCTGTTGAATTTAGTGTCCTACATTTATAACACTGCAGACATGTGCAGAAATTCTCCTCAAAGTTCACAAAAAATCAATCTCTCCTGATGATACGTTTTGCTCCCTTTTTTAGACAAGCTTGATAGATGTCATCATTTAATTTTTCTTGCACTGTGTGCCAGTTAGCTCAGACTTTGTTTATTATTATTATTTTCCTTACTGAGCTGCTATTTGTTTCCCAAGAAACATGTCTATAGTTTCACTTTTGTCTTTCATATTTTGTTAAGAAGCTATGGTTTGATTGTATCTCAAAGGTTTTGTCTTGTTTTTAATAGTCAGATTATGACTCTGTGTATATGTTTGCTCATGCATACAAATTTCATGTATCTATATTTTAGGATAATATAATGAGATGGAATGTTGTATGCCCCATCTATGGAACTTAGTTTGACTAGATTCACTGAATTAAAGAACTTTGGAACAAAAAATATCTTAGGGATTCTCTTAAATCTTAATTTTAGGGGTGACAAAATTATGCTGTGAAGAAGTTAAGGTCCTTGCCTAAGATCCTTCAGTAAGGTGGCAAAGCTTAAATTTATGACCTTTTATCTTCATTAGCCATGTGACCTTGGTCTAGAAAAACTGTAGTATCAAATGAGAATATAGTAAAACATTTGGTGTTAAACTCTCATTTTTTTTTGTTGTTGTTGTTGTTGTTTTCTCTGTAGCTTGAATCTTCCAACACAAACTAATATCTAATATGATTAAAAAAATTCAGTGATTTCAGGTTTTATCTCCTCTTCAGAAAGAGATGAATTCTTAGATAAGGTCGGTAATGAGCATCCCATGCTCTGTTATTTTAATCTGACATTTCAATTTTATTTGTGCAGTTTACTTATTTCACCTCTAAAGTACAGAGATGGTACTTATTATAGTTTAGATTGCAGTATAATTTGAACACAACAAGAAATGTATTTGACTCTTGGAACAGTGAATGATCAACATTTAACACAACAAATCCCTGTTAAGGGCATAAGAGGCTCTGCTGAAGATGTTTCTGAAGATCAATACTATTAAATCACACATTTTCCCATTGTTTGTTTGACTTCCCAAATCCCAGACAGAGGCCGTATTGATTTTACTTGACAACTTTTTTCCCCCTACTGTTTGTTTCTTGTGTTTTCTCTACCCATTGGATGTTGATCAAACAGCAACTTTTATCTTACTAGGCAGGAGATATTCAGCCTAGAGCTGCTTCTGTGGATGTCACTCAATGAAGGCCCACAGGCCTCCTGGGCAAATATGTCAGCTATCAGCTCCTTCTTCCAAAAAAAAAAAAAAAAAAAAAATCCTGCCTCACTCAAAAGTGGCCACATAAATTGGCTCAGAACAGCATTCTTCCTGGAGAGAAGTCTAGAGACACATTTTCTCTGTCAATAGAACAATGCAGACAAGGATATATCCCTTCCAAGTTCTGTAATAAAAATTTCTTGGCATAGATATGGAGGAAATAGTGTGAAAATAACTTCTATAACAACATGAGAATGTGAAATTTTAAACTCTGAGAATTTGAGAAAAATTTAGTGGTCATCTGGTTCACTGGTTGACTGAAACTTGGCAGAAAAAAGAAAAAAATGAATATATTTGAAGAATTAGTTGAAGAAAAAAATTTAGAAATTGTCCTCTATTGGAATTATATAATGTCTAGGAAGTACTAACCATGAAATCAAGTGTTTTTGATCTTCTAAAGATATACCAGTAGTCCATATACAGTGTAATACTGCAAAGGAAATACTGGAGATAGAATCTTTTTATAATCTACAGCAAGGGTCAGTAAACTTTGTCCATAAAGGGCTGCATGGTAGATGTTTTCAGATTTGTAGACCAAACGTTCTCTGTTGCAGCTACTCACTCTGCTGTTGAACATGAAAGAAGACATAGATAATTCATAAATGGGTGTGGCTGTGTTCCAATAAAACTTTATTTACAAGAACAGGCAGCAGAAGGAATCTGTCCCACAGGTTGTCGTTTGTTGGATCCTGATCTACAGGAAATATACAGCTTTGGTTTTACTGACTAGAAAGATAGACAAACTGATAAAGAGGGGAATCTAATGTAAGATTACCAACTATCCATTTTTACTGAAGTCTGCCTTTTATTCTGAATGTGTGCTCTTCTTTTTTTTTTTTAAATGAAATGATAATGAGACCAAATGGCAAAATTGTGTTTTATGTGAATATATATAAAATAAAATTTTGCCATTTGGCTTACCATGATTTCATTTAAAATCTATATATAGCCAACACACATATGAGAAGATGTTCATCATCACTTATCATCAGGGAAATGCAATTCAAAACCACAATGAGATATTACCTCACACCTGTGAGAATGACTAAAATCAACAACACAAGAAACAACAGGTGTTGGCGAGGATGTGGAGAAAAAGGAACCCTTGTGCACTGTTGGTGGGAATGCAAACTGTGCAGTCACTTGTGGAAAACAGCATGGAGGCTCCTCAAAAAGTTAAAAATAGAAGTACCCTACAATATAGCTATAGCACAGTTAGGTATTTACCCAAGGAACACAAAAATTCTTATTCAAAGGGATATATGTACCCTAGTTGTTTATAGCAGCATTATTTACAATAATCAAGATAGAGAAGCAGTCCAAGTGTCCACCGATTGATGAATGGATAACGAAGAGGTGGTATATACATACAATGGAATATTATTCAGCCATAAAAAGAATGAAATCTTGACATTTGCAGCAACATGGATGGAGCTAGAGACTATTATGCTAAGCTCAGTAGGTCAGTAGGAGAAAGACAAATACCATATGATTTTACTCACATGTGGAATTCAAGAAACAAAACAAATGAGCAAAAGGTAAAAAAGAGAGAGAGAGATCAAGAAACAGAAAAAACTGGTCGTTATCAGAGGGGAGAGGGGCGGGAATAGGTGATGGGGATTAAGGAGTATGCTTGTCATGATGAGCACTGGGTGTTGTATGGAATTATGAATCACTATATTGTATACCTGAAACTAATATAATACCATATGTTAACTAAAATTAAAATTCAAACTAAATTAAATTAAAACTTCAATAAATAAAATAATAAATAATAAAATAAAATAATAAAATAAATAAAAATTAAATGTACATATACACGCATATTAAAATTTTACCATTTGGGCTCACATTTGTTTTATAAAAATATGTTAATGCAAAACAAGAAAATGAAATATATTTAGATCAAAATACAGTGCTATGTAAAAGCAGATAGTTGATTATATATCTCTCACTATTGATTCTGTTTCTCTGGAGAACCTTAATCCACTGGTCTATATGGAGAGGGTGGTTGGGTTATGGACATTGGGGAGGGTATGTGATATGGTGAGTGCTGTGAAGTGTGGAAGCCTGATGATTCACAGACCTGTACCCCTGAGGCAAATAATACATTATATGTTAATAAAAATAATTTAAAAATATAATGGTATTAATAATTAGTGCACCCTTTTACTTTCATAAGTGCCAGAGCTCATTAAAGCAGCATTTCTGATTAGAAATTGTGTAGTCTTTATTACTATCTCAGTAATAGGGAGTTTATTACCTAATAAATTGAGTATCAATTCTATTTTATGATACTTTTCTTTGTTGTGCTGTTCCAGAAAACCTTGGTCATTTTGAGATAAACATCATTCTATAGTAGTAAACATATGAACCAGAAATTCTAATTCCACTATTGGCACTGTACATAGCCCGACTTTTACCCTAGATCCTACTTTTAGTGATGGTTAATAGCTTGGGCTTTGGTGTCAATCAAAATTGAGTGTGAATTCTGACCCTCAAACATACCAACTGTAGTACTTGGTAAAATTACTAAATGCTGAATTCCAGTTTCCTTAGCTCAAATATGCAAATAACAAACACCCTCTACAATATAGGGACTTTTTTGAAGTTTAATTAAGAAAATAAATATAAACTGCCTGGCAAATAATAAGTGCTCACAAAAAGGTACTGTCGACATCATTAGCGTCTCCAGTTTTAATAGAAGAGGTCACCCAAAGTCACCAAAAATACATTTTAGGTTTTACTATCCATTCAAAAATATTTTTAGGTACCTATCATTGCAAGCATGACGATCAGGATAGAGAGTAGATTTGACTCTTGTGGCTCTTATGCCCTAGCAGAGATAAAAGATGGTATTGTCTGTACCCACATGAGTCCTCAAAAGTGGGTCATGGTCAGCGTGTTTGCTAAGTCCCAGGAAGCTTTTGCCCATGTCTGCATACTTACAGAGTGAAGTATTCACATCTCTACTAGCAATCATAGAATATGGACTGTTAACAAGATTTCCTTCTCTGATTTTCTAGTGATTATATACACACTCTTCTTTGTATTCTGAGGATGGACTGCTACTGTATGTTTAGCAGGTCCATATCCCCTTTTGAGGGTAGATTTCAGATTTGTGAATGTTTTGGAGATATAAATGAAAGAATAGTTTCAAAATAATGAAACTGGAAAGTGGCATATAAGAGAACGGATGCCGAAAAACAATCTGAATTGCGTATCTTAATCTAGACATGTTTGATGTTTAGTCTAGACATCATGATTAAAGATGATTATGTCAGGGCCTTAACAAGCTCAACATGTGTCCTTCTTTGCTATAGTGGGGTTTGGAGAAATCATATTCTATTCAACCCCCTTACATCTGATTACCCCACCATCTGTAGGAAGAAATCCTAGAGAGGATAAATTTGCATACTGAAGCCAAGTAAAGGTTGAGTTCCAATTCCATTACCAAACTACCTAAATCAGAATTTTAATCTACCTGAACCCTTTTAGATCACAGTCTTAGATGACATGGACTCTGTATCACAGAAGCAACATTTGAGAGCTCCAGCACAAATTTCGGAGTCTAACAAACTCATGGAGTATATCATATAAAGTTTCTTTTTTGACTCATAGGCTCAAATTATATTTACTGTTTTTCTTAATCAGAGTGAGTTAGTATACCTATTACTGTACAAATCAGATTCAACAGGTGTGTAGATAGAAGTATTTTTTTTTTTTTAACTATCTAGAAGCTCCACAATTCACTCTCTCCCTTCTTCCTGATTTAACTCTGTGGATCCAACATATGCTCTGTAACATTTTAGAACAGTGATAGGAACAGTTGGCAATATGTGATGGCTGCAGAGCAAGAGAACACCTGGGAAGAGAAAGGCTGACTTTTTCGAAGACTGTACCTCCTGTTACAGACCACAAGGAAAGGGAAAGGATTGTGATTCCTTTGAGCAATAAACTGCCAGGTGACATTTCCAGGTTGGTGCCAGGCAGGGCAGCAGACACCTGGGGTGATGAATTGGGCATAAAGCACACACAATTTCAGGGCAAAGCAATGGAACAGAACTAAGAGACAGAGCGTGTTATCAAAAAAGAGAATAGCAGCTTTCCTGAAAGAGCTGGAACTGAGAAACTTTGTGTCCCTCTAAGGGACAGGAAGGTGGCAACAACAGAGCTGAGAGGACAGGGAGCTTGTGAGCAGCGCACAATAAACTCGAGAGTTTTTTCAGCTCCTTGTGCACTCTCTATGGGTCAAACAGAAGCCTCTACATCGTGGGTTTAAGAATAAAAAAAGAGAAGGGGATATTATTTTTTACAATTGCTACTATTTCTGTTTTGTTTTATGATCCACTGGGGTTTAAATGTCCCACAATTACTATTATATGGTACTACTATGGTCTCTTAACGTGAACTTTTTTGTGAAATAGAAAAAGAAAAAAAAAATCCTCCTTTAAGCTGGGAAAGGCAGCATGGGTGAACAAAATTCGCCATGTACTGATCATTGTTGAAGCCAGATGATAGGTAGATTGGATTTGTTATATTAATTCTTTCTCTTAAAAAAAGCATTCCTCTCTTGAACCCTACACACAGTTCAAACATTCCAGATCTCTTCTCTCTATGGCTATAAAATTTCTTGAAAGAGATAAACCTTCTCCGCTTGATCACCACCCCCACCTGCATTCCCTATTTAACCCACCCAGACTGCCTCCAGTTTCCACAGTGTGACAAAATGGCTTTTATCAAGATCAAAATTGATCTCTTTTTGCCAAACACAGTGAACACTTTTCTGTATGTAACTTACACTACCTCTTAACTACATTTCAGCTCATTAAGTTTTTTTCTAATTATTTAAACAATCTCCTCTCTGTGATGAATTTACTTTTAACTTAAATTATTTCAAAATTTACCATTTATTCTCCTCAGTCTTCACCTGTCATACTAAAAACTGCTTTTTCTTTTGTCTCTTGTCTCCCAAATCCTCCGATAGTGGTCGTGGACCTTCTCAGTCTGCCTACTTTGTCTCCTAAGGAAAGACTCACATTCAAGACCCCAAGTCTCATTTCTTGTCCTGGCCTCTTCTATGACATCGTGCCTCATGTAGCCAATAATTCACTGACATTTCCATTTGGATGTCTACTATGCTTTATAACTTAGCATGGCCAAAAGAAAAATATTGTTCTCAAAAATCTGTTTCTTGCCTGGTTTGCCTCATTTCAGTTGAAAACATGTCCATTCTCTAAGTTGATGAAACCAGAAAACTAAAAGACTTTCCCCATCTCCTCTCTCAGTCTTTTGGTTTCACCTGCATAACCTGGGATCAGTCACATCTCTCCATCCACCACCAGCACCCTTGTTAAAGTCACCACCATCCCTCACTGCAACTACCACAGTGGTCAGGCTCCCTGCAACTCATACTCTACCCAGTACCAAAAACACCTTTTGCACATTGAAATAAAATCATGTCACTCCCATGCTTTCATGGCTTCCCTTGCACTTAGAAAACAAACAAACAAACAAACAATAACCAACAAAAACCTATTTTCCCCATGTGGCCTACAATCCTGGGTTGACCTGACCATCCCCCGCCACCACCCTGCATGTAACCTTCCACAAACTCACCCAGAAGCTATTTTCTTTCCCTTTGCCCTGCTTCTTCCAGGACCTCTGCCTCTAGCCACGAACAACACTCCAACTTCTCTCCTGCCTCCAGTGATTCGCAAATGCTGTTCCCTCTACACAGAATGCACAGCACTGCCTCACACAGCAGTCTCCTTTCCTTCACCTTTAAGGCTTAGTTTAAAAGATAACTTCTCAAAGATACCTCCATGTGGTATTCACAGTTGTTTTGACCTTATACGTGGTCTTTAGTTAAGATGTAATTATTTCCCTCTTCACCTGTGTCTTCATCAAGATTGTAAACCTTTTAAAGGTAGTAGCTATGATTTTCCCTCTTACATCTGGGTATTTAATGTTTAGCCAATTGTTTGACATGGAAGTATTCAACAGATGATTTTTTAAATAATATGAATGTAAAATAAATAGTGATAAATATTTATATATAAAATATAAAATAAATATTGATAATATAACCATTCTAGAATCAGCTAAGGATTTTTTTTTACTGTTTTGCAAAACACCTAAGCCAGACTGAACACATAGTACAAATGTATTTGTACTATGACAAAATTAAGAATCTCTCTCCTTTTTAACATATGAGAGCTATCCAAGGAAAATTTACCCTAGCAATAAACCTTATTGATCACTCCAGATGGCCCAACCTAGTGTAAATACTCAAGAGCTCACTAAGAAGTCGTTGGTTTTCTCATTTCTTGCCTGTTAATCACTTTTCAGTCAGCTGCTGTCTCTCTTACATCTGAAAATTTTAAAAGTACCAACTAAGACTTTATTTGAAAAGCAAACATTCCTTTATACTTAACTGCATTTTAATAAACCAATATGTAAGTTGATTGTATACGTTAGGTTTATATATTAAATGAACACAAATGCTTATAAAACTTCCTCAAAAATCAATTAAATGCTCACAAAAAGCCACTGGGTCTCTACTGAGTCAAACACAGGGTTGAGAAGCCATTTTATCTTAACAGATGTGTGTTCAAAATCCATAATTATTCCTTGTCATGTCACAAAAGGAAAAATGGAATATACTTCCATGAAATACCTGGTTGTAATCAACTCCACTGAGAATCTTGCTTTAAGAGTTCTCTCCTTCTCTTCAGCTGGTTCTTTTGTCCTGTAATTGAATTGAATTTGCTCCTCGCCCCATTCCTTCCAGACAGCTTCTCATTTGAGGGCTCTGAAGATGTATTACACTAATATATCCTCAGAATGACAATGCTATGATGATGCATGGGTATAATACATCTTCAGAGCTTCAGCACTGTCCAGAAACAATACAGCTGGTACTGGATTAAACTCAAACCTAATGCAAAAGGAAACATTTTTTAAAAACTGGCTAACAACAATGGTGAAAAAAAAAAAACCTTTATAAAAAAGTCACTTTAATGAATTCCATAATCCTGTATATTTTATTACTTTTTAAAATCCTATAGATTTTAAAGACAAGTTTTTGGGACTTTAATCTGGTTTATTATTAATTTATAAATTTATGCAAGAATATAATTTGTAAATTTCTGAATTACAATGAAACATAGCCTTAGTTCAATAAAAATATAAAATGATTCTAGTTTTTTAGTCTCTCAGGCAAAGTTTACACAAAAAGTTTACATGCAATTAATGTTGCATTTTGCTCCTTTTGTCAGTATGGCAAAATTAGTTTCTCAACATTTCATAAGACATTTTAATTATGTATTATACTAGGAGACATTTCATGAATGTTGAACCTCTCCCCTTAGGAAAAAATTACTTTTGTAACATTTTCATAGAGAGTGAAAGTACTGTCTTTTGATAGAAAATATTCCATAACATTTATGGAAATTTTAACAGTCTTAAATTGGGTTGCACAGTAAACTAGGGTTAGGGAATTTATGAATTTATAAATCATCATCATCATCATCATCATCAGAAAAATAGGTCACTATTAGTCCTGGTCTCCTGGTCACAGTTCTTCTTTATATCCTTTACCTTGGCTTTGTTTATGTTAGTAATCATACAGAAGTCTCAAACAGACTAGCTCTTTCATTGTGAGGGCAACTTCTTAGGAATCTATAAATGCGTAAAAGAATTTTCTTTTGATCTATATTTTTATAGATTTTTTATTCCTACAGCAAAGAAAACAAGTGTATTTCTCCTCCAATACATAGTGTTTCCTGTCCTCTCCTCTCATGGCCCACCAACTACTTATCAAAATTTGAATAAGTAATTCAAACTTTTGTTTCCAGAAGTCATTGTAGTAGTTGCTCAGTAAACCAATCCCTGTAGGTCTCTGATATAGAAACTACATACAAAATAACATCTCACAAGTTTAGAAATGCAATCATTACATTGCATTTATCTGATTTTTATCACATAAGAACACCGTATTTATTGGTATTTATCATCGCCAACTTTTATTACCTGTCCTTAAGCAACTTTTATCTGAACATAAACTATAAAAGAAATTTTAATAACAGTAGCCAAGAATTGGGAGCTCTCAATTTTGCCTGAGTATTCTTTTAAACTCTTTATCTATAACATCTCCTTTAGATCACAGCCCTGTGATACTATTATTATTACTACTATTACCTCCATTTTGCAGAGAAGAAAATGAAGCACAGAGTGCTTAAGAAATTTGCCCAGTTTAATACATGCAGTGAGAGGCAGAACAGGAATTTGAAACCAAGTACTAGCCACATCTTTTTTAGGACTATGTAACCAAGTACCAACCACTGAAAACAAGTATTAACCATGTCTTTTTCAGCACTATGCTATACTGCCTTGCTTAATAAGAGTTTGATCATTATAAAAATGCTTTTAGCTTCTTCTATAACTTCTTTGGGGAATGAGGGAATGAGCTATGCACAAAGGTTATAAGGAAAATCATTATTAGTCATATTAATTTTAAGACACTAATCAGCAAATATAAATGTATTAATCACATAAAGAGTTTATGTCTATTATGTAGACATATTTGCCTGAATGATGGGTCATAAAGAAATAGACACAAAAAGTGAGAATAAAAGGTATTTATCATAGTTTTATTGATTTGTAATCCAAGATGACTAAAATCATTTTAATTTTCCACTAGTGATGATTATTCTTAATTATGGTTAAGTTAATCAAGAAAAATATAATTTTAGAACAAGGTGGGGTACAATTAAATTTCAATAGCAATATACTAATTTTGAGTGAAGAAAAATGTATCTAATGTTCTTTTACACTGGAAATCATAACTCCTGTAATAATTTATTTCAAGCCAAACATATGCTCATGTCTATAACTGTCAAGGATACTTGGGGTTTTGATTAAAAAAAAAGTCATTTTTTTTTAAAAGTCTTATTAACATATTTTCTTTTCCTTACATATATTTTAGTAATACATCAGAAACAGCACTTAAGTTCCAGTAGGGCTTGTTTGTGTATAAATATAGTCTTGATGGACATGAACTTACATTTATGGGAAATAAAACCAAATTGTATCTTCACTGACTGTTGGGGTTCAAATGACTTGGGTTCAAATGAACATCATATTCTTTTCCTCATGAATGTGGTGCATGTAAACTAGTTAGCACATGTTAATCTAACATGTATTAGAACATTGCCTGGGCTGCCAAGTGTTCAATAAATAATTAAGTGTTAGCTGGGCTCATTTTATACATTGACAGGATCTACTTGTGAACTTTCTGGATCCTTTTAGGATCTACTTCAATATTATGAATTAAATTTTTACCCATGGAGTCTTACCTCAGCATGAATTAGCATGAAATTTACAACGAAATTAAAAGCTACATTTTCTAAGATTCTAAAGAAGATTATAAACAACCCCCTAACTTGTTTAAATATAACATTTATGTAATACATTTTCCTAATACATGTATTGTGATACTGAAATCATTGGGAAAAAATTCTCTAGAAAAATCTAATTCCTAAACTATGAACAGAATGAAACTATAAACAGCCTCACAGAATGCAATCTTGTCATTTGCAACAACATGAATGGATATAGAGGGCAAAATGCTGAGTGAAATAATAAGTCAAAGACAAATACAATTATCATTTCATTCTTATGAGGAATTTAAGAAATAAACAAAGAAAAATAAAGAGACAAACAAAAAACTACCTCTTAACTATAGAGAATATTCAGATAGTTATCAGAGGGGAAGTGGGTGGGGTAGTGGGATGGATGAAATAGGTAAAGGGGATCAAAAGTACACTTATCATGAGGAACACTGAGTAATGTATAGAATTTTTGAATCACTATATTGTACATCTGAAACTAACATAACTGTGTGTTAATTATACTTAAATTTCAAAGAAAATTAAAAAACTATGTAAATATATATATAAGCCACCATTCCCAAATTCAGTCCACCAACATGAGATATAACCTAGTGTGTGTGTGTATATATATATATAATAAAAGTATTATATATATAAATATATATTATATATATTTTTTTCCTAAGGCCAATCTCCTTCAGAAAAATCAAGTTTCATAAGAAAACAAAGATCTTTTATAAAATGCTTTGAAAAGCTAGCTAGGTTCCTGTTTTCTGTTTTATAGGGGTAAGCACTTTTCTCTAAGAATAGTGGATTATTTTTTATATTGATTCATCATATCATCAGACTCATTGTTTAACTTTATATGTATCTTAAAATAATGAAAATGTTCTTGCTTTCTAAATGCAAATAGCAACAATTCTGAATACAAACAGTTCCTCACAGCCCACCACTAAGAGAAGTAGAGAGGACTCTGGAAACAGACAAATGAAAGTTAAAATTCTAAAGAAAACTCTCAGAACAATGAGGCACTTTTAACTGCATATATAAATTATTAGTATGCAATCTTATGGTAAAAGTTTAACTTGCAATCATTATGTAGATTCATTCATTATATAATTATCCATTATATAAAGCCATAATGGAAATTCACAAAAGCTCCACATAGAGTGTGACTCTACAATGGAACTAGAACCATAGCTTATAATCTGAAGATCTGGTATTGTTGAAATGTCATCAGCATAAATTGCTGGTTTTACTAAATGTTTCTTCCTAACACTAAAGAGTAAAGTGCAGTGTCAGGATTGCAAACCTGAAAAAAGACTCCTAAAGAATTACAATGTTTGGGTGACAGGCTGCCAGTTTACAAGGATCACACACACAGCCCCTTCATCATATCACCCTTGATGTTGGCCCAGCACTCAAGTGTTTCAAAGAGACTTAACTTTCACAAAAGGGAAATAACAACAGAATTAAGAACACTAATAGAAAGTAATATTTTTTAGTTTGTACTTATATCGACTCAAATTATTTTCAGAATTATTTTAAATGATAGAATGGTATAATGGGTTTTAGTTAATAATTTCCATTTTTTTAGTTTTCTACTTTTTCTGATAATAGTAATTAATATTTCTGTCTTAAGATTGAATTTGATTCTTTTTAAAGGTTGTAGAAGTTTTAATGTGCTAAGACTATATGTCTTACAGCTAGGAAATAAAATTTAAAATCTAAACCTCTTAAAATATCTAAGGCAGGGGCCAGCAAACTTTTTCTGAAAGGAACAGACAGTAAATAGTTTAGCCTTTGTGGGTCAGATGGTTCCTGCTACAACTACTCAACTCTATACTGTAGTGTGAGAAAGCATTCATAGGCTATATATAAAGTTGTGAGCATGACTATGTTCCAACAACAACAACAACAACAACAACAACAATTAAAACTTCATTTACAGAAATAAACAGTAAGCCAGTTGGCCCACAGGCCTTAGGTTACTAACCCATGACCTAATGAATACCGACTTTGTTTATCCTGAAATGGTTCTCATTTGACAATCTCAAGATCCTTAAAATCTCTGAGCTTGGCAATATCTATTATATTATTAATGGACAGTTTATGCTATTTATTTTATAGCTGGGCTAGATCCATAGCAATACTTCTGGAAAGCATGGAAAACACTGCTTTTTAGTTTTCAAAAGTTCTATACTTTAATCCACAAGATTTCCAAATATTGCCTGAAGGCCATCTTAAGGTTACTTGAATGTTAAATAAACGCATGTTTTGCTAAACTCAGTATTCCAACCCAAGCAGAAATATCCTCAAGAAAAAAGGTAAAATCAAGAATTCTCAGATGAAGAGTAGTGTAAAAGAATTTGTCTCCAATGGGCCTACCATTAAAAAAAGGCTAAAAAAAGTTTTCTAAATAGATGAGTAATAGTAAAAGAATACATAAATAAAAAAAAAACTTCCCTTCTGGAGTTTTCTAATACATGTTTGACAGTTGAAATAAAAACTATACCATTATCTGAGGTAGTTCTCATGTATGCATAAAAAAACTCAAGATTGTTACATTAAAAAAATCTGGAGAATAAATAGAGATAGGGTATCTATACTTCACTGGAACTAGTAAAATGTGGATACCCATAGAATATGATAAGTTATGCTTTTATTATGTAATATTATTAAGTCTATGTAAAGAAACACACTGAAAAACACTATAGATAAAACAAAGCAGAAATTTAGAAAAAATGCTCAAGTAACCCATAGAAGGGTGGGAAAAAGAAAACAGAGAAACAAAATCTAGAAGGAACAAACAGAAAATAACAATAAAAATAAGATACCAGTCATAAGCCCTAACAATTCAATAATTAATTAAACGTAAATGGTCTAAATATACCAAGAAAAGTACAGAGATTGTCAGAGTAGTTTTTTTTTTTTGAAGTGACTTATCTATAAACTGTCTACAAAAAACTCACTTAAAATATAATACAACATGTAGATTGAAAGTAAAAGGACAGAAAGAAAAAAGAAATGGGATTGTTCATAATAGCTTTATTTGTTACAGCCCAAAATTAGAGACAATGAAAATATATTAAATATGTTTATGGTTTAACAAATTATGGTGCATTCATATCACTAGGTACTACTCAGCAATAAAAAGGAACAAAGCATTGATATGTGCTAAAACTTGAATAAATCTCAAAACATTATGTTGAGTAAAAAGCCAATTTCAAAAGTTAACTCACTGGATAATTCCATTTACATGCATTCTTTCTTTCTTTCTTTATTTTTTATTTTATTTTATTTTTTTAAAGATTGTATTTATTTGACAGAGAGATCACAAGTAGGCAGACAAGCAGGCAGAGGGGAAGGGGGAAGCAGGCCCCCTGCTGAGCAGAGAGCCCAATGTGGAGCTCAATCCCAGGACCCTGGGCTCATGACCTGAACCAAAAGAAGAGGTTTAATGCACTGAGCCACTTAGGCACCCCACATATATTCTTTTAATGATAAAATTATAGCGAAGAGGAAGAGATTAGAAACAGATCATCAGGGGTTAGGGATAGTGGATGGTGGAGTGGAAATGAGTTCAAAGGGATAGCATAAGATAAACCTTTGTGCCGAGAGAAGAGTTCTGTACCTTGATTGTGGTGGTGGCTCCATGAATCAACTCATATGATAAAATGATATAGAACCAGGAGCTTGGGTGGCTTAGTCACTTATGGGCATGACTTCAGCTCAGGTCATGATCCTAAGGTCATTGGATTGGGTCCCACATCAGGCATCCTGCTCAGTGGGGAGTCTGCTTCTCCCACTCTTCGTTCACCTCCCCCTACTCATGCTCTTTCTCTCAAAAATAAATCAATAAAATTTTAAAAATATGATATAGAACCATATACATGTATTGCACTAATGTTCATTTATTCTTGTGTCAGACTATAGTTATATATGATGCAACCAATTAGAGAAATTGGGTGAAGGAAACACAAAAGCTCTCTTTACTAACTTTGTAACTTCTTATGAGCTTATAATATTTTCAAAGTAAAAAGCAAAAAAAAATCATATTTTGGGGGAAAATTTATTTAAATTCTCTGAATACCATGCAAATTTATACAATAGGATAAAAATATCCACTTCAGGGTTTAGTTTTGAGGCTTAAATGGGACATGTATGTGCAAGTAGCTTCTAGTTTATGTACAGATAGTAATGGATAAATATTAGTGGAACCACACTAGCTAAAATTACTTTGGAACAAGCTGCTTTTTATATGTTAATGTGGTTAAGGTTCAGAATCCAGTTCTAATGTGGTAGGGGTTTCCCATATCAATAAGCAATTATCCAACACCAGCTGGGTGTACTACAATTCAACTCAGTTCTGACACTACATAGAGATAACATCAGATTGCACAAGTTAAAAGCTCAGTCCTACAAGACTGCACTCCAACCCTACTTCAGATGCCAGTTGCAAATCTAGGTTGTCACCTATGCTTGTGATCAACTGGCTATAGATTAGCGGTTCCAACAATCCCCTCCTTGGGTTCAATTAATTTGCTAGAACAGCTCAGAGAACTCAGAAATATTTTACTTACTAGATTACCAATTTATTTAAAAAAACTACAACTCAGGAACAGCCAGATGGAAGAGATGGAGAGGGCAACGTAGGAGGAAAGGGTGAGGAGCTTCCATGCCCTTTCAGAGTGTGCCACTCTCTCCGAATCTCAACTAGTTTGCCAACACAGAAGCTCTCAGAACACTGTCCTTTGGGTCTTTATGGAGGCTTAATTACAGACACACAACTGATTGAGTCACTGGCCATTGGTGGATGAATCAACTTCCAGCCCCTTTCCCTGCTCTGGAGGTCTAGGAGGGTGAGATTGAAAATTCCAACTCTATTCTCATGGCTGGTTCTCCTGGTAATCCCTGTCCCATCCTTTTGTGTGTTTCCAAAGTTACCTCATTAACATTACAAAAGATACCTTTAGGGGTTTCATCATGGAAATTCCAAGGGTTTTAGGAGCTCTGTGAAAGAAGAGGGACAAAGACCAAATATATCTCTTATGGTAAATTGCAATATCACAAAGGTGTAGCCATACTGAAACTAGAAGGAAAATAAAGGGCTGATTTATATTTAGAGATATGTGTGTCTATATATTAAAGGGTAGGGGTTGGGGGATATGAGAAAGGAAATACTTCCTTGTGTCATACCCTGTTAAATTTTAATTTCTAGTGCTAAGAGGCTATGTGGGAAGCAAGGACAGATGGCAGCATCTATTAACTCTGCAATATTTGTGGAGTCCTTACTTTGTATCAGGCCCTATGCTAAGCCAAGAGTTACAAAGATGAACAGTTTCTGGGCAGAAGGAATTCCGTGTTCCCTGAAGCCACAGACAAAAGACCAAGGAATACAATTTAGAGAATTAGTTCCACACAAAGTGGTGGCACAAGGTACTAGGCACCTATAGAAGAAGAAGCACCTAAGGACCCCTGGGTGCTCAGTCGGTAAGTCTCTGCCTTTGACTCTGGCTCCGGTCATGATCCCAGGGTTCTGGGACTGAGCTGTTTCTCTCTCTGTCAAATAAATAAATAAAATCTTAAAAAAAAAAAAAAAGTGCACAGCATTGCTCAGGACCAATTTTATAAAAAGTTGAAGGATGAGTAGGAGTTTGTCACTTGTATCAAGGGAGAAAAAAAAATTCCTATTAGAAGAAATAACATATATAAAAGTAGAGAAAACAGATTTCCACTTTGACTAATTGGATGCATAGTTTTGTCTCCTTGTCAAAACTCTTATGTCTTATTTGCTCTTTAATTATCCGCAACTGGGTTTCTGACCCATTATGTCACTGAACTGCCACAATGATCTCCAAACTAACTGACCTAACTGCTTGTGTCTTATCTTATTTGACCTGATTGACATTGTTTATCACTCACCATTCCAGGAAAACTTTTCCTTTTTTGGTCTCTTTGCAATCCTGTTTTTTGGTTTTATTCCTTATCTCTGACCACTGGTTTATGGTCTCCTTTAAAAGGGCTCAATAAGGGGTGCCTGGGTGGCTCAGTGGGTTAAAGCCTCTGCCTTCAGCTCAGGTCATGATGCCAGGGTCCTGGGATTGAGCCTCGCATAGGGCTCTCTGCTCAGCAGGGAAGCTGCTTCCTTCTACTCTCTCTCCCTCTTTCTCTCTCTGCCTGCCTCTCTGCCTACTTGTGATCTCTGTCAAATAAATAAATGAAATCTTTAAAAAAAAAAAGGGCTCATAATTGTTGATATAAACAAAAGTATCAAGGGATTGATGTCAGAGTGGACAGGATGGAATCAATAAAGGGAAGAGGTTAAAGATGCAGGGAGAGAGGGGATGTTTAATGGAATAAGGAACTGACAAATGGGAAGGGATGAATGGAATCCAGAACATTACAGGACAAAGGTACATAACTGAACAGTCTTTAATTTGAGTTAGGCAAGAGCCTTAACTCTGATGGATTATTAGGGCAATAATATTCCATCAAACAGAACTAAGCATAGGGAAATTAGACTAAAAATAATTTAAGACATACAACTTATTGTTTATGATATTTTAGCTCCATATCCAAAAGAATATCTTTGTCAACTAATAAACACCAGTAGGGTAGAGCGAGAACATGTCTGGAGATTCCAGATATCAAGTTGTAAAAATGAACTAGGAAGCAATTAAGATGAGCAGCAATGAATAGTAAGCGGAAATTTGATAGAGGCTTTCAAAATGCCCCATGTTTGGGCGCCTGGGTGGCTCAGTGGGTTAAGCTGCTGCCTTCGGCTCAGGTCATGATCTCAGGGTCCTGGGATCGAGTCCGGCATTGGGCTCTCTGCACAGCAGGGAGCCTGCTTCCTCCTCTCTCTCTCTCTGACTGCCTCTCTGCCTGCTTGTGATCTCTCCCTGTCAAATAAATAAATAAAATCTTTAAAAAAAAAATGCTCCGTATTTATTATCTGTCTGTAATGTATTACTATCATTTTTTGTATTTTTTTGTAATTTTTTGGTAACCTATTTTTTTTAGAGATTATATTTTATTTATTTGACAGAGAGATACACAGTGAGGGGCGGGGAGGGGAACACAAGCAGAGGAGTATGAGAGGGAGAAGCAGGCTTCCTGCCCACTAGGGAGCCCAGTGTGACTTGGGGTTCCATCCCAGGACCCTGGGATCCTGACCTGAGCTGAAGGTAGATGCTTCTACCTTCATAGATTACCAGAGACCCAGGTGCTCTGGTAATCTATTATTTTAAAATTTATCTTTTAACTTTTCCTATTTTTTTCCTGACTGGTCCAGATCTATTAATGCAATGATTTATGGTTAAGAACTTTATTTTGAATATAAAGATATTCAAAATCAGATGCCCTGCATAAATTTGTCAATGTGCTCTAGATGTTTTAAGTGAGTTTTAGCATTATGATACCCTCATTTGAGAACAGGTATGTGAATTGCATTCAAAAGTTATTAGTAAGCCCTTCAATTTTAGAAATAGGGTTGAAGATTCCATTTGATCAAAATTTTAAATAGATTTCAATAGTAAATTAATAGCTACTTGATAGGTTATTTATTATAAGTCATGGTCTCTGTTCAAAGCTCTATACTATCCCATTTAATACTCATATAACAATTCTGTGAAATGGGGACAATTAGCATCACTATTTTATATTTAAAATTTAAACAAGTTAACAATTTTGTCTAAGGTCTTATAGTTTGTAAGATGAAGATCGGGGTCTCGATCCAATTCTGACTGATATAAATGACTGAACTATACTGGCACCATCTAATGCCTAAGAAATTACCAGTAGGAATAAGGGAATCATACACCTTATGATATGAATTTTGAGAAAACCTTGAAAATTTTCTAAGTATATAGGAAATTAACCATAGATTAGGTAAAGTAGTAGTATCTCTTAAATAAAGATGTATGAACCTATCTAAATCTCTCACAACAGAACAATTGCCTCCTTATATTTTGCTTGATATAAATACCATTTTACTGCTAATTCTATAATCACCCTATGTATGTACACCAGGTCCCAGGCCCTATTCCAGGATTTCTGTTAGATAAAAACAAACAAAATAGGATTAATCCTTTGCACTAAAGTTATTTAATTTCTTTTGGTTAATGGAATCTCATAGAAAGTAGTCTAGATGTCTGAGTTTCTGATAATTTTACTATAAAGTAGATAAACAGAGTTATGTATTTTAAACCAATGTATAACTATCACAACCCCAAGTAAGCAATATCCAATTACTGAAGTAATGTAAAAGAGTTGATTCCAGAGATAGGGCAGCTAAAATACAAGTCAAAGCTGTGTATTTTGTCATGTCAGAAGGTAAGAAACTGCTAAAAAGCAAAACAAAACAACACAAACAAGAAATGATGGGATCATATCACAAGGACATAGGAATCAGAATGAAGTGACTTCCACTCACCAAATAAAGAACAGTTCAAGCATCAAAATAATTAAAAACAGTAATGAATTATAAACAGTTTTTAAAAGATGGGAATCTGAGAGCTTTTGCCATTATAGAGAAAGAAAAAGGGAGGAAGGGAGGGAAGGAGGAAGGAAGGAAGGAGAGAGAAAGGGAAGGAAGGAGAGAGAGAAAGAAAGAAAGAAAAAGAAAGAAAGAAAGAAAGAGGGAGGGAGGAAGGAAAGAAAGAAGAAAGAGGGGGAAGTGGGGTTCTTGCAGCAGAATGCCAATGCTAACTGGTGAAAAGTAGGATTGCTCGAGCTAGAAAAATCCTCACTTTGTAAATAATCACAGTAAAGATTAGTTCACAAAAGAATCACTGATAATGCAAAATCTGAGGGAAGGTTAACAAGTAACAGGCATTTGTATTTAATGTTTTGTAAAATCTCTCCCTATTGCTTATTGGCAGCACAGGGAAGGAAAAAACAAAAGGAACTATACAATGCAGAAATCAGACACCTTGATTAGGTAATCAAGATTAACATCGCAAATAAGGGACAGATGGATATCCTGTGCCTCTGGATATCACTCCCTGAGAAGTCTACAACTTTACTTATTTAGTCCCAGATGGGCATAACTAAAACCTAATCATGAGGAAACATGAATCAAACCCAAAATGAGAATTATTCTATTAAAAAAGTGGGGGTGGCACATGCATTGTTCAAAAATATGTGTTTGGAAATGACAAAGAAAGACCAAGGAATTTGACCCCAGAATAAACAAGTAAAGGAGAAAAGTAATGTGACAACCATATATGATACTTGGATTTGTATGAGGGGGGAAAAAACTATAAAGGACACGATTTCATCAATTGATAAAACTTGAATATGAATAGTAATGGGACAAAAGTATGATACCTATGTTAAATGTAAACAAGCTGAAAACAGCACTGTGGTTATATATAGAAGAATGTCCTTATTCCTTATTTTTCAGAAATGCACACTGACAGAACTAGGAAGAAAAGAGCACAATATATGCAGATTGTTCTCAAATGATTTAATGAAAAAAAAATATATATATATTTCCATTTATTCTACACACAGCAAATGTTGAAGCCAATGGGAAAAACAATGGATAAAACTGAGTAAAGGATCTAGGGAAGAGTTTGACTTATTTCTCTGACAATTTTTGGATGAATTTGAAATTAATTCCTAAATACAGAATAGAAAATACAGAAAGAAAGAAATTATCAGCATACGTAAACTCTAAGGAAGCTCATATATCCAGAAACTTCTCCAGAAAGACGTTTTGCTCAAGGTACACTGAATTGTTTGAACTAGCAAGTAGAATGACACCTTCAGTTGGTTCAACAATGTTTGTAGTATGCTTGAACCCACAACCTTTTTTTTTTTTCTTTTGTGGATTAGGGAGAAGCTCTGTGGGGCTATCATCCGGTGGCCAGACATTTTTTTAGTGAGTTTTAAAACCGATATAGACCATGAATGAGTCAGTAAGAATTCACAAAAGTATGGGTTAAAAAATAATCTAAACAAGTCTCACATGTACAAAAACTAGCCATTATTTCTAGTATTGACAGGGAGTATATCCGGTTCTGTTTTTAACATTCTCCACTGTTCACTCATATGGTAAGCATGCTTTTTGAGACACATTTTCTCTTGTGATATAGCAAAAGATGAGAGTATGCAAAATGTTGATTTTTTTTGGGTAAATTATAGACAGATCAATGATATTTATAATTTGGCTTTCAAATATAAACATGTAAGTCGAAGAAATTTAATAGAATTATCAGACATGTTACTTAAAGCAGAAACTCCACAGTGCTATGCATTTGAATACAGATCATTAACAAATGATAATTTGAAATTATTGGAAGCATTTATAAATATATCAGCCATGTCTAGCTATTCATTGGATAACAGTTAATATTTATGCTAATTTTACTCATTTGCTCTGTATGGCAGGATCAGAAAAATAAATCCATGCACAGTTTAACTTACAAACCCAATCTGTCTTCTTTCAGCTTCATGATGTTATCCATTATCATTATTCTAATAACTTTACTAACCAACATTTACGCTATTTAATTAAACCAAAATGTATCCAAGCACTTAAAAAGAAGAATATGCATAATAACAAGAACTGCAAAGCAGTCCAAAATATTAATCTTAAATTATATGAAAATGGAGATTGTGTGCTTCATTCTTACAAAAATTATATTGCCATATCAGATTTAAATCCCTGGAAAGATGATTAAGAATCAGCCATCCATTTGCATATCACCTTATACTTTTTAAAGCACATTTATGCTTATTATCTTCTTTGAGTCTCACAATAACTAGGGATTTTTATTATTCAATTTCTGGAAAGTAGACAAGGAGGTGAGGGTAACTTAGGCAATGAGATTTGCAGGGGGATTGGCTGAACTGAGGAATAAGGACCTTGAGATTAAAGCAGATGCATCCTAACTGCTAGTCCTTGTCTCACTTAGACCCCATGGAGAGTCCTGCCACTCATTCAGTGCTCATATGCTGGTTTTATGATTCTGTAGCTGCTTTAAGGAGAGGAGTGTTGGCAGTCAAGAGCACACTCATGCTTCAGAAATATTATAGGGGCCATAATGCATATTATATAAGTGTATACTGCTGTTATATTGATTTCTTCCTCACATTAATAGTAATATTTAGCATGTGGTGTAAGTTTCATTAGACCTCCTGCATAAATGAGGAAACTGAAAGACACTTAAGGATAAGTGACATTAAAGTAAGCATTAGCAGATAAAAAGGATGTGGCAATGGTACTCTTTTGACACTTCCATAAAGGGTGCCTTTCTGATTTCTTTAAAAGCAATTTCATCACACTAGCCTTGTTAGAGCAATTTCCACCAAAACTATAAAACAAATAAAACCAAACTTCACTCACCGGAAACATGGTGGGATCTTACTCGTTAAAAGTACCACTGTTACTTCCAGGGTACAACTCAAAGCTTGACAGTTCAAATATTTAAACTTGACACAAATTGGTGATTCTGTGAAGAGTGGCTGTGAAAAATCTTGTTTTGATGATGATTATGCCCAACTTCCTAAAGTTGATGTAATCTCTTTAGGAACATGTGCACTGTTAGCAGAAGGTACCAGAAACCCTTAAAAATGTTACATCCCTTATTTTCACCTACCTATGTGATCTTGTACAAGTTACTTAAAGTCTTGGGTTCTTAGGTCCCTCATCAGTTAAAATTTAATTCTAACTGCAAAATCCCTGATTCTGAACTGCGTTTTGAAATTAGACCTAGCAATCTCATAATTTGTATAATTTCATTCTCTCTTGATTACCTTAGCAGTTCATGCTGGCCTATTAACATGTGAATGACGATTGAATAAAAGCCTTACACATTTAAATGAAGATATTTCTCTTGTGATATTTCCATTTGAGCTTTTTGTCTATTGATTTGTGATTATCCAGTATACTAAAATGAAAATAACCTTGACTAAGAATCAAGAGACATAGATTCTATTCTGGGCTCTGACAGAAACTCTTCATTTATTTAACTGCTGTGAACTACTGTGTCTTCAGGTATAAAGATTAAATATAAAAATATGCATCCTGCTTCCCTCATGAAAAAGATGTAAAAAATATAAGTAGACTCTTAGGTTCTGAATAAGTGAGGTTACAAGAGAATACTGAGTAGCAGCACAAGCAACACTGATATATTTCCACTTTACCTGATGGGGAGATGTGCCGCCAAGAAATGGAAGGCTCTGGTTTTCCAGTGGCCAAGCAAGTAAGGGTGACATTGGTTCCTTCATTGATGGTCATATCACTTGAGATGTCATATATCTTCGGAGGAACTGAAATGACAAAATATGTAGTGGTAAGAAAAATACATAAAAAATTCTGTTGAACTACATATGATCAACTCCATGATAATTATACAATAAGGCTGTGGTGGTGAAACACACTTATGGCCCACAGTCACCTCTCAAAGGAGATTCTTGAGATCCTCAGGACTCTTCTAGAGTTTTCTGTTGGCTATATTTTTCTCTAATTTTTAGATATTAAATGCTTCAAGATAAATGGAATGTCTAATAACAAAAAATCTGAATTATTACTTAGATTAAAATTTTATTGTGCATGCTTTGTGTTAGGTCAACTAGAATGTAGCTACTCTGTCTGTTCCATCTATATATCTTCACTATAATGATGGATTCCTTGTGGAGAAGATGTAATAAAAATGGAAATCTGGAAGAAACATAAAATAGAACAGTTTTGCCTACATGCTGTTTTAATTGCTGAGTGAGGTCAAACGTGTAGAATTAGGAGATAGGATTTCAAGGTTACAAAGGCATTTGTGACCTCAGTTTTCTAACCGCCAGATAATAGGGCTGAACTTTCTAAGTATTTATATTTGAAGGGACTCATTTTCTAAGGGTTTGAAAGGTGTCCTCATTAAGAGTTTTCTTGTCGGTGATGGCTGGAAACCACTGGTGAACATAGATCTCTTCACTTTGGGATTTCTTAGAAACTTTGTTATGCCTACTATAAATCTCCTAGAGTGAAGGGGAAAAGTTTATATGGTGTTTTTTTTTTTTTTTTCTTCCCTTCCTGATGTACTAGAATAGGGAAGCTTTTATTCAAGAGCATTTGATAAACTAGTGACCATGGAATGCTGGATAGGAAAATCTCTAAATGAACTTCCAATTAAAATGTCCATATTCCTTCAAATATCAGATGGTCTCACTTCACCCTCAAATCGTTTTTGAAACCCTGGGTTCTCTGCTAGCTGTGTTATTCAGGGTAAGGTACATATATATCTCAGTCTCAGTGTCTCCATCTGAAAACTGGAGAAAACTGGAACCACAACCCCATACAGACGCTGTGAGGTTTAAATAAGCCAGCCAGGATGTTTTAAAGAACTTAGCATTAGTATCAGCTGTTATTATTAGATGCCTTAAAATGCATATATGGTTTTTTAATTTAATTTCACTACTGTCCTTTTCCCGCTTTCATCACTTCATCAGTTTGTCGGTGTATAAGACTAGCCTCTGCCATAAGTTTTAGTTTACTCTATACAAATGATAGTATGTTGAAGTTTCAGATTGAAACTAATAAATGCAATTAGATATCATGATAATTTTTAGAGAAATATGCCTTTTACCAGAATTTTTTTTAATTGTTCCATTCTTAGGCTTCCCATATGCGAGAGATACACATTCACAGTTATTTTTAAAAAGGTAATTACAGTTTGTTAGAAGGATAAATTAAATCATCTATACTTTGAATATCATCTTTGATTTTTCGGAGAAACCAAAATTTTGCAACCAAAAAAACCCTAGAATTATTTGATTGTAAATATAAAGCTTTCAATTATATGTAACTGTTGCTAGGACTAGAAAAAAATGCTTACTTCTAAGTAATATACACTTCTGTTTCTAAATGACATTCTCTAACTGGCATTTAAAACATTTAAAACATTAAAACATATTATTAGGGATGCCTGGGTGGCTGGGTGGGTTAAAGCCTCTGCTTTCAGCTCAGGTCCTGATCCCAGGGTCCTGGGATCGAGCCCCACATCAGGCTCTCTGCTCAGTGGGGAGCTTGCTTCCCCCTCTCTCTCTGCCTGCCTCTCTGCCTACTTGTGATCTCTGTCTGTCAAATAAATAAATAAAATCTTTTAAAAAATTAAAAAAAAACATATTATTATTAAACTCTTCAGTGAGCTGTTCCTAGGCTAAATAAATAAATAAATAAATAAAATAATGACCAAATAGAAGACTCTTTTTAGCTTAACTGAAACAGAACAGAAATAAAGACATTACGATATCTTATGAGGACAGTAAAGTGTGCATGACTCATTGGTGAATAGGAAAGTTAATAACAATCAACTTACATTAAACAAAACTATCACCTGGATATGTGGATGTAGGTACATGTTTGAAATAGTGAACTATGATACATGTGTGTACATATGTACATATATACATACACACAACTACATATATACAGTGGCCACTATTTTAAAAACTTATATAATACTTTCCTTCTTCATAGAGAAGACAGTACACAGAGATCAGTCTAATTTACATATTCCAAACATATAACTAATTCAACTTTAGATAGTGGTATATATATATATATATTTTTTTAAGATTTTATTTATTTATCCGACAGACAGAGATCACAAGTAGACAGAGAGGCAGGCAGAGGGAGAGGATGGGAAGCAGGCTCCTTGCTGAGCAGAGAGCCCGATGCAGGGCTTGATCCCAGGACCCTGGGATCAGGACCTGAGCCAAAGGCAGAGGCTTTAACCCACTGAGCCACCCAGGCACCACAGAGAGTGGTATATATATTTAAGAAAAATGATGGAGTGCCATAAGATCATGAATTCTATCTTCTATATTATTTTGCCAATTCATTCTGATCTCAAAATAGTTTCATTTCATCTTTACATGTCTACTTACATTTAAAGTGGTAAACACGAGTGGTAAACTAATATTAAGCACACTATTTGGCTTCACAGAGAAACAACCAAGTCCCTTAGCAATAAACTTAGATTTGACATTTAACTTTGGGAAAATGTGTGGTGGGGGAAGAGTGTTGAATTCCAGGTGTGACATGTCATCTCAGTAATGGCAATTGCCTCCCAGGGCCTCATAATTCAGGACATACAACAGGGAAGAAATATCTGGAAAGAGGATGTTAGTAAAGGAAAATCCCTCTGGCAAGGCTCTTCTCCCCAGAATGCATCACCTGTCGGCAGCAGATGCTGTGTGTAAAAAGAACCAGGAAAATCCTTCACATTCATTGTAGTTTGTGGAGGCAAAATCAGGTGTTGGTTTGCTGACTATTCAAAGCCATTTCATATTCAGTGCAAGACTGCAAACTTTTGCTGAGTATTATAAAGGGAATAATTCTGGACTCACAGGAAATGCAAAATTTCCAAGGCACAATCCTTGCCCTCAAGGAGCTTAAAATTAAAAGAGGGAGGCAAATAGTAAGTAATTAAGGGAAGACAAATATTTTCCATGTTTTCCTTTTCCATTTTACATGAGTAACACATGTCTAATAGGTATGCCTTGTGGGTTTGAAACAGCAAACATTAGTTTTATGTAAGTTTCTTTTAAAGTGAACCATGTAGGATAGTTTATGTGCAAAGTTATTCAGTGTGGTGCTATTTATAATAGAGAAAAACTATGAATAACCTCAATGTAGGGCAACAGAAATAGAGGTATTGTTAGCTCTGCATCCAGAATAAGGTTATGGTACCAGGAAAGGACTTGGTATGATCTGAGGGAGCATCAGACTAGGAGAAAATATAAGAAAAAAAGATGCTTCTACTCTGAGTGACATAAGCACGGAACAATGGTGATGTCTCAGGGATCTTAAGCCCATCTAGTTCTGGTAGCTCTTCCTATGTTATGGTTTGTGTATAAATCATGCATGCACACAGGTCAGAGGTTTCTACTGAACTCTGTGCATGACAAAGCAGTGTGTCTTGTGGTATTCCCAATGCTCTATGGACCTGCACAGAAAAGCAGCAATGAGGAGAGCTAAAATATCTTACTATCCTAGGTGTATGTT
Source organism: Taxidea taxus jeffersonii (assembly GCA_003697995.1). NCBI lineage: Eukaryota > Metazoa > Chordata > Mammalia > Carnivora > Mustelidae > Taxidea > Taxidea taxus. The sequence goes on along the minus strand of RCUC01128369.1, from coordinate 20,376 downwards.
CCTTTTCCATACACCTTATATTAAACTTCCTGAAACTCTTTTCATTTAGAAATTGAGCTTAAAATTGGTTTGAAAAGGAGCAAATGTGTTCAATTGCACAATTTTAAAACCACTAAATAAGTACAGATTTTAGTAACATTTTGAATTGTTGTGTACATATTCAAGTATTTATGACCTAGAGCAGATTAATAAAGAAATAAATTATTCATCAAAATGTGAAACTGTTTAAAACATGATCATCATTGTCATCATCATCATGACACCATAAGTAAAAACAATGAGGTTTGGGCACTTGGGTGGTGCAGTTGGTTAAGCGTCAGACTCTTTGGCTCAGGTTCTGATTTCAGGGTTGTGAGATCAAGTCCCATGTCAGTCTTCATGCTTAGCCCAACGTCTGCTTAAGACTCTCCCACTTTGCCCCTACTCCTCCCCAGCCACGTTCTCTCTCTCTCTCTCTCTCTCTCACAAATTAATAAATAAATCTTTAAAAAAAAAACAATGAAGGGTGGAAGTTCTAGATTTCATTACAAAACATAGTCTACTTCTCTCCTAATTGGGGATGTACATGACTTTACAACTGCATTCATAATTAATTGTTCTGCATGACCAGTTAGAGCGATTGAAGACCATTGGAAACTTTCTAAACAACAGAGGTTGAAAGAGGATTTAGGGGTTGTGTTGGGGTTGAACACTTTTTAAATTCCCATATACATTTAAAATAATCACTCCTGGGTCAGCCAATTAATAATCCACTTTGCCTTTAATTATTTGTGGGCCTCAAATTCAACTACTACTTAGGACCCTGTCCTCAACACCTGTTCAGGGGAGGCCACAGTGAGGGGGTGATGCATATTTAGATGTAGCTCTAGATTTCAATTCACTAAAGGTCATTTCAATTTCTTGTTAGTTTTGGTTTCACTAAAAAGCGTGCAGTCTGACTTGCCACAACTGCCTTCTCTCATTTCAGCCATCACAGTTTCCATGGTCTGGGTATGGAGCAATATCAGTAAGAAAAGTCAGGGTATATACCCAAACCAAATACTAATGATTTCTTTTCTCTCTCTTTTTTTAAATTTAAGTTCTAGTTAGTTGACATACAGTTGAATATTGAGTTCTGGAGTAGAATATAGTGGTTCATCATTTACATATAATACCCAGTTCTTATAACCAGTGCCCTCCTTAATGCCCATCATCAATCTATCCCATTCTTCACCTATCTCCCTCTATCAACCCTCAGTTTCTTCTATAGTTAAGTCTCTCATGATTTGTTTCCCTCTCTTTCTTTTGCTCCTTCCTGTATGTTCATCTGTTCTCTTTCTTAACTTCCACATATAAGTGAAATGAGTCAATGAGAGAAATACTAATGATTTTGCCCAACCAACCATTTAGAATTATTCTCCACCATTTGCCTTATGATGTACAACTGAGTTTGTGAGAGGTTTCATTTGTTTTGTTTTTAATGTGTACATGTTTTTTACCTATATAAATAAAACAAGCTTTTTGCTTGTTTGTTTAACAAACAGTCTTCACTGACTTAAGTTTCTTCTAAGAATCCAACTGTAGTCTGGAACGTAACCAACAAAAATTTGAAAAGTCAGCATAAGTGTGATTAATCTATACAACACGGGAATTGTGTGAGCACAGTGTTTTATTATGGTAAGTGTCTGTGCAGATAATTCCCAGAAATAATAAATACAAGAGTTCACACCTATATTAAGTTCCATGACATGTGAAGCCAGGTCATACATAACACTGAAAAACCCTTAGAGGATATATTTGATGATTATTTTAACTAGAAGTGCAAGACACTGACAATTTGGATCTGGAAAGTTGCATTGGCTCACTGGAATCAATTAAATGTCCCATCAAGTTCTTAAGTTAAGAGTCCATGAAAGACCACAGCACATACAAATCATGTGGCAGACTTCTTTAGATTGCCAGGGTGAACAGTGGATGAAGTGTGTCTCTAATCTGGTCCCAAACAATCACAGATTATTGAAAGAAATAGCAGTTCCATTATTTATCATAACTATGGTATTCTGGGCATTGCAAAAACCACTTGCTTCCTTAGTAAAGGTGTTAAAATCACAGCAGTGTTTCATAGGCAAGTGCACTCTTTCCATCATTCTCTGAAGTTATTACTAAAATCATTTAAAGGTTTTCATGTATCTAATTGAATTATGCACCCATTCAGCACACATGTTCTCCAAATGTGTTCACTAGGCCAAACACGGAAGAAAAATATATGCTATCCCCATCTCTTTGGTGTCCTGCTGGACTCACCTATCTCTATAGTGACTTCCTCCAAAACTTACTACATAGAAGAAACTTACTACATAGAAGAAACTCTGAAATATGGATTTCTGAGTGAATGTTAAGGGGTTAAAATTTCATCTTAAAGCCTATATCACTGATAGCTTTGATCATCTTAAAGCAAAAGAGATTTTTCTGGGTATGTGTCTCTTTGAGATAATAGCTTGCACCTATAACCCTCTGTACCACCTCAATTCTCCTTTTCTTTTTTTCAAAGATTTTATTTATTTATTTGTTAGAGAGAGAGAGAGAGCGAGCACAGGCACACAGAGAGGCAGGCAGAGGCACAGGGAGAAGCAGGCTCCCTGCCGAGCAAGGAGCCCAATGTGGGACTCGATTCCAGGACGCTGGGATCATGACCTGAGCCGAAGGCAGCTGCTTAACCAACTGAGCCACCCAGGCGTCCCTCAATCCTCCTTTTGTAGTTTCTTTGGTATAATATCTTTTAAATCTGTCAGTGTCATGATATTTACTTCTTTGTTGTTGTTGTTTTTTTAAGATTTTACTTATTTATCTGAGAGAGAGAGCGAGAGCATGCAAACATGAGAGGGGGAAGGTCAGAGGGAGAAGCAGACCTCCTGCTGTGCAGAAAGCCTGATGTGGGACTCGATCCTGGGACTCCAGGATCATGACCTGAGCTGAAGGCAGTCACTCAACCAACTGAGCCACCCAGGAGCCCTACTTGTTTGTTTATTGCCTCTTCTCATTATGGAACATAAGTAAAGACCTTGGGTAGGAACCCAGTTTACTCAACAGCCTATCACTAACACCTAGAAAAGGACCTGATACATGGAAGATATTCCAAAAATATTTGTTTTATTGTTGTTGTTGTTGTTGTTTTTAATAGCTGAACTAATATTTCTTTGATGTTGTATCACACCACTGCAAGGATGATATAAAATAAGTTCTGAGAGTATAGTGAAAATGAAATTATAGTGTCAAGGGTTCTCTGTGACTTTTTAAAAGGATTTTCCAATTTGGGGGATTCAATATTCTTTTTAACTCACTTAAAAGCACAGTATTTTCCTATTTCACTGCCTACCATAGTTTTTGCCATATAAACTCAGAGAAATAATTGGACAATAATCATATACATGTATATTCAATAGAATAGACTCATATCTTACACAGTACTGTATGTGTTGGTTAGAGGTTTTTTGTTTGTTTGTTTGTTTGCTTTTTAACTTAAAAAGATATGTAAATTTGGGGCCAAAAGGATTTGACTTTAAGAGTATGTACATATTATTTCTGCTTCTTTTTCCCTCTCCACAGACTTGGAGTCTAGGTTAGTTCAAATCAACTATATCTCTGAAGATTTTCCAAACTGCTTGAGTCAACAAGCTAGACATAACTATAAATCTTTGGAGAACTGGCTTTTTTTGCACTCCCATATCTGGTAATGGCTGGCAGCATCAAAAGAACAGTCTACTTTTCCCTAGGCTGGCACTTCCCTTTTCAGTCTTGGCCAGTCCCCAGAAAGTGAAAGCAGATCTACGTTACATAACAAACCTCCTGGAAAAGGTGCTGTTCTCAAACTGAGAGAAGAAATTGTTTCATGATTTTTTTCCCCCTAAATTGGTTTGCTTGTGGGTGCCTGATGGTTTCCTGGCTTGCATCTAACTAGCAACATTGATTTCTCCAGCTCATAGACTATAACTTACTTTTTATAGTTTATGACATTTCAGAGATTTCTATGGCTTCTCCCTTCATCCCATCACTCAGATAGTGATAGGAGGAAAAAATAACCGAAGTGTGACTTGTAGTTGCAAACTTGCCAGATTTGTGAATACCTACTGAAGGAAGATGCCAGGACTACTTTTGGGGGCAAAGAACATGTTTGAGGGGAAAAAAACATATCTTTCAGACTTTGGTTGAAACTTTGAATCATGTCTCTTGACTTAATGTTTTTCCTTTCCTAGAAAATCTATGTTCAAGTTTTACTCAATTGACCTTGTCCTTTAGGAGGTCAGCTATACAAAATGGTAAAACAGGTGGTAGCCTATTTTAAGCCAGCCAGCCAGCCAGCCAGCCATGCATTCAACAAACATTTATTGAGCAATAGATTAGCTAGATTAGTGACTAGATTAGCGAGACTAATCTTAAAGTCTATGTCTAAAGAGTGAAAGACCTAACACTATTAATTATAATATGGCATCATGAATCCTACAAAGTGGATTTTGCAATATAAGTTGTTTTGGGAACACAGAGTAGTAAATCTAACTCTGTCTATGAAGCTGGATTAGAAGGGATGCTGATATTAGAAAAGGCTTTATGAAACATGGAATTTGAGTGGACATTGATGGTTAAAAACAGTAGTTTTTAACTGCATCCAGCTAATTATCAGGATAACCTATCAGATGGGTGCTTTATAATCCTGGGGTGGTGGAAGGGCTGATTCAGGAGATCCTTGACCAAAAGTGTAGCATGTAGCTTTAAGGTTTTATAGCTTTATAGGATGACAGAAAGACCTCTCAATAAACTATTCTCTTCTATTTATTTAAAGTCTCTATTGTAATTATAGAGGCCTTCCTTCATATCCTCAGAGCCGTTATCTGCCTTCAAGGGCTTAATATTAAAGTGTAACTACCCCTAGAAGAGATGATGCCTTAATAGCTCACATATATTTTCACACTTCCTGAGAGCAGCATGGTGGGTGTAGTGAGGGCTGCATACTGAAGGTAGAAAGATGTTATGGGCAACTTTTTCCCAGTTGTAATTTTCTCTTGGGAAAACCCAGAATTGGTTCTGCAGAGCAGTGAGCAAGACAATCAGTAATGGAGAGAAGAAAATAAACCTCTATGGGGGAACAAACCTCACAGGACATGGAGTTACCAAAAAAAAATCACGTGGAAATAGCTTCTCTCTCTTCCCTTTCTCTCCATCTAACTTTGATTAACCTAATACATGGGCTACGCATCAGGGGGATGCAAAGAAAGAGGCAAGTAATCCCTAAATTTTAAGATAGATTTTCTCACTGAAGAAAGGCGTAAGTATTTGCTATATAGATTTTCCATGGCAAAAGGAATATATATTTCTTATATGTATATAGGTTATATTAAGATGGCTTTGCATACATGAGTGTTAAATGTGATAAAAGAATAAAGGGTGCTTATTTAGAAAGGACAAGTTTTGGTAGCTTAACATTTATTTAATGATTTTTAAATTTTTGGTTGATGGCAACTTTCCCACCTGCTTTGTAAACATTTTGAAGGCAAAAAAAAAAAAAAAAAAGACAACATTGTTATACAAGAGTTTCAATATTTTGGACTGTAAAGATTTTATTTTTGCTTCGTTTTGGCTAGAGGATCAATAGCTGGCCTCTACATATGAGTGTTTATACACCAGAGTTCAAATCCCTGTTGTACCTCAGGCTAGTTCAGCTTCACTTACTTGGATGGTTCAAAGATATAAAATACTGCTGAAAATCAGGACCATAATAGCAGCTACCCCCTCAGGCAGCAGCAGCAGGAAAGCTAAAACACACTTACAGCAGAGTCATATATCACAAGGAATCTACAATGCCTGCTTAATTCACCCTTCTCCCTAGTAGAGAATAGTTACAAAATACACAAGAAGAACATCACAACTGAAATTCCTTAAAGACACAAATGTAGGTGTCCATACCTAGAGAGGCAGAATTCTTAAGGAACTAATTCCATACCTTTAAACCTGCAGTGATGGTAACATTTTATCAAGAATTCATAATGAGCTTTTTCCAGGAAACAATTTGGCAGTATATACCTTAAGAACTTAAACAATTCCAACCCAGCTAGCTAATGATACCCCTTCCAGGAATTTTCTTAAGGAAAGTAGGTAATTTCTTTCAGTATCATCACTATTCCCATAAGCCTGGTGGCCAGCTCCACTGGTCTGTTCGAAAACGTGCCAGCAAATGCCCTCTGGAATGGCCTGGATGAACTTTTCTTGTCTCATCCTTGGCACTGAGTTATTCTCCACATAAACCAGAGGAAACAGCCCAGCTGTGCCATACTAGAACCCAGCTGCCTTCTTAGCAAATATTTCCTGTAGCTACAAGCTTGCTTTAGTGTTTTTGAAACACAAAGTCCAATGTCTACCCTTGGACTCATAGAGCTGTAATGTAACACCTGGCTCCTGATTTCACGAGGTAAGCCTGCTCCAGTTCAATATGAGTTTTCCTTGTTAGGTTGAGGTTTTGTAAATATGTTTGAGCATATTTGTATATGTAAAGGCTGCTATGTTGTTTTTGGTACTTGCAGAGGAGATGAGCCATTTTAGTGCAATCAGAAAAATAATACCTTCTTTGAAGTACTCTGGTGTCTATGTTCTTTGAATATAATATTTTTTCTAATTATGAAGGTTATACACATCTATTGGAAAGAATGTAGAAAATTTTATGAGTGAGGGGGAAAAGAAACCCAAATCACCTATGAGGTTGAAACATCTAAAATTGTCCTTTGCTGGTTACGAACAAATGGCTTGGCGGCCAGTGTTTTCATGTGACTCAGTACAATACTATCTCACAATTTTGAGAGAATCACTATTAATAGCTTCATATTAATTATTTCATTTAAGCCTTTTTCATTCATATATTTCATTTAAGCCTTTTTATGCATGTATTTATGCATAGATCCCAGAGATTTCCGTGTGGTCCAACAAGGTCACCAAGGAACTGTAGTGAAAGAAAACAGTGCCCCATTCTCTAAGTCATACATCCCCTAGAAACTGAGCTAGGAGGTGGCTGGAGAAGGATTCAAAAATGGACACTGATTCTCTTCCCTTTCTTACTGGAAACATGTCTAACAAGAGGATGCCTACAGCAAAGGTTAATATTTGTTGGACATTTGCTATGTGTAATGTACTGAGAATTTAATGACTTTTTGTTGTTAACAGGAGTGGGGTCTATCATTGGGTAGAGTTCTATACATCCATTTCCCAATTTCTTCTTCCATCCACTCACCTGCTATTTTGTTAGTTGGCTTATATGGCAGTTTTATAACATGGCCCCCAATTCTTCACCATTTCTTCCATCATGAGTGAGATCTTAGTAGTGCCTTCATTATAATTTGAGTAGGGTTCTGGCCACCTCAAGTAATAGAGTTGGAGTAGAAGTAATCATTCCTGTGTGACTTCCAAGACTGGATCATAAAGTACCATTTGTCTTTTTCTCTGTTGTCTAAGAACACTCACTCTTGGAGGTCTGAATTTCTGTATAACTGGACTGACTACCTGGGAACCATCATGGTGGAGAGAACACATGGGCCACACATGGAGAAGTTTTGAAACAACAGAAACAAAAAGAGCACTTAGGAAACACCCTAGGAAACTCTTACAGGCTCTTAACTCTTCCAGTCATCCCAGTAAGACTCCATATGTGTCCAAATCACAATATCATGAGTAAAATATATAAATGTAGTTGTTTAAAATAACTAAGTTCAGGCATGGTTTGAAAAAAAAACAAAACATGAAAATTGGAAGACTACACTATCTGACTTCAAGATTTATTCTTATAAACCTCCAACAAAGACAGTGTGGTGTTGCATCAAGACAGACAGTGGAACAAAATTCAGACTCCAAAGGTGGATGAGGAAACTTCCTATGAAAATCAAACCCCTGATTACTTTTACTAAAAACTAAGATATCTGAAATAAGAGTGAGTAATGTAGGTCAAGAGAAAATGTGCACCTTTACACTGGAAGTGATAGGGCATGATAGGAGGACCAAACTGAAGAGGGTAGTGATCACCGATATTTCCATTTAGAAAATGGAAGTCCAGCCTTGCCAGATCTTTCGACATGAATTTTCACCTTTTTTGGGACCATACACACTCATTACAGTATCTGTAAACTTCTTCTGGCATCAACCCAAATTGCACCAATATGGGACTTAGAAATATTTGACACTTATTGGAGACACTTGGTCATCACATGCTGGAAAATTGTCATGATATAGAAATCTACATAGCCTATGAAAGTAAACAGTCCCATGGAGTTACATACTTACAAAATCCTGACCATACACTGCAAGCCCTGTGTGATCAGGATTCAGTCATGAAGTTATAATCTTGCCATTTCTGTCTTACATCCTGGCAAGCCCTGAGCCTATTCATTTGCCTTGGAGGGCCCAAGGAATCTATTTTCACATTACATTCCTTGGTTTCTCATAAAAGCTGTACATTATCACAAGAACGTGCAGTCGCTCACTTGCCATGAAATAACCATGATTAGATCTGCAGGGTGACTACAGACTTGCCTTAGGAAATATTCCGAGAATAGATTTTATTTAGAAATGTAAAAAATAAAATCGTGATTCTCATTAATATTCTTCTTCCACCAAAATAATTTTCATCTACCTTTTTAAAAATTATCATGTTTCTTTAACTACTTCTCTCTATGATAAGGCTTTATTTATATTTTTAAAATTTAACGACCAAGTGTTATTATGCAGCTATATGCCAGGAGATCTCAGCACAGTCCTAGGGTTACATGCAGAAATTCTTTCTAAAATTGGGTTAAAAGGTAATTTGCCATGTTGCTGGCCCCTGTATCATTAGTCACAGTGGCCTAAGTGCATTCTCTTATAATTCAATATCAAAGAAATTGCTTTTATGGCATTAACTATATTATATTCAAAATTGTATAAATTATTGAAATACTATTTCTACTGCCAAGATATAAGACAGTTCATATGGAAAAAGTTGCATTTTAAATTATTCATTGGAAAAAAAGTCATTCTCTTGCCAGAAATTGTTTTATACTGGGGTTAGCTTCTGGGACTTAGGTTTAAATATAAAGCACAAAAACTCTGGAAATTTGAGATAGTCATAATTTTCTTGGCATTGAATAAAAGGTGTGTCTCTTTAATTCACTGATTTCCATCAAGTGTATTAAATATTACAAATTGTCTTGTATCTAAGTTTTAGTCTAATGAGCATTTGTAAGGAAAGCATCCATAGGTAATTCTTTGTAAAGTCATGATAAAGTGATGGAGAGGATCCATATAAAAATACTGAAATTTGGTGACTTTCTTTCATTTACCATTTTTGAATACAATATAAGACCTATATAACTAATGAATTATATATCTTATATATGCATATGCACATATATAAATTTTATGCATATATGCATGGATATATACATGTATGTATATTGTTCTATAGTTGGCATATATTATACTGGATATGTGTGTTTATGTGTGTATGTATCCTGTAATCTCACTGCATGCCTTTGTTAATGCCAGAATATGATAATAAAGGAGCAAATGTAATTATAGGAAGACTAACCTTAAGAGATTTCTCTATACAGATTTATGTATTATTCATTTGGTTAGAAGGTATTTATTTATCATTTGCTATGCACCAGGGACTATGATAGGTGCTAGTGAATTAAAGTTTAATAAAACAGAATTGCTGCTTTCCAGTAGCTTATATATTATGGGAAGAAACAAACAGAGGTAAATTAAAAATATAATTATATAAAGTTATAGGAAATACATGTACATAAATATTATGTAAATACAAACAGAACTCAACCAAACCCAGATGGAGATGGAAGGGGCTGATGAAGATACAAAGACATTTTTAGAATAATATGCTGTACCTATCTGGAGAAGTGCATTCTAAGTTGAATGACACATGTATGAAGGCACAGAGCAGGGAAACATCATGGTCCATTTTGTGGACCATCATCATGGTTGCAATGGTTGACTGAACTATTTGGCTGATTACAACTGCAATTACACCCTTTATTTGCTTTCAAACCATGATTTTTTTTCCATTTCTTACATATTTCTGGAAAAGTAATATGAATGCAGGCACTATTTTATATTGATCCCTAAGTACTGTATAGGATCATACTTGGACATTTTAAGTGTTCAGAAAGTGCTGAATAAGAATGCTTTCATCCCATCTAAATGTTTCTTATTTGGAGAGTTAGTCTTGCACATATTCATTAAAAAGTTATTCTCCCTCATATTAATTACTACATTCTGAGGAACATAAATATTTTATCACTTTTCCTTTTTGAATCTAAAGATCATTCTGAGTAAACTACTCCCTGGAGTATTAAGAAAAAAAAATGTGTTTATTTTAGCTTCTCGATGGTACTAGGTGTGTCACATATTTTCATATCCCAGTTGAAAAGTACCATGCATTTTTATTTTGGCTTCTTAGATAATATCCTATCATATTTTTAAGAGTTTAAATAAAAAAGCAGTTAAGACAGAAAAGCATATTCCCTTGGGCATGAGTGTTCTGAATTATCTCTTACCTACCAAACTTTCTTGTTTTGAACACTCCAGTCTTATTACTTGGCTAATCCTCCAAAAATAAGCCAAATCCTGTCTTCTTTCTGAAAACTAGAAAACTCAATCTACTCAACAAACATTAGTTCTTTCATTCTATATTTTTGCCTTTACCTATCATAACTATTTTTTTTTCACAGATACTACTAAACTGGAAGGGTAAAAAGTATAACTAAATTTTTCTCTTGAAGGTTGAGAGAAATCAAGTAGAAGCTTAGCTATGTCAAAATAACCAAATTTACCTTTTGGGTAGGTTAACTAACTCTTCATAATTCTATGAACATATTGAGTATGTGTACATATATATATTTTAGGAGTCATTTGGTAGTTGTTAATGATAGCTTAAGCAATAAAATGGAGAAGTGTGGATAAGGAGCTCACACAGTCAGGAAGAATCCTATTGAATTAAGCCATTATAACCAGTATTGATGGGTAGATTCATGTGAATATGATGGGGGGAATATTAGAGGAGTACCATAGGAATCTGTGTTTGGTACCTTCCTTTCCTCAATTTTGAAAAATTTGGATAAAACTCTTGGATGCATATTTATTGATAAAACTGTATCAAGGGTCATATGTTCAGTTACAGTCTTCACAACTTAAGACTGAAACACTGACATGTTATTTCACAATTATAGGTCAGAAAAGTAAAGTACCTCAACACAGTGCCATGTAAAGACACAAGTTAAGGAGCTAAGAATGCTTATACAAAGATAAGAAATGGAAGGAAAGATAATTTTTTTGATTGATCTGATTGATCTGTGAATTTATTCTAATTTGTTCCAGTAAACTGAATAATGGCAGATTTCAGTCCATTATAATGAAATATATATGAAACAAGAAATGTCCTCACAACGAAAAGGATTATTTTATAAGAATGTAATCTCCCTGTCATCACAAGAGTTTCAGAGAAAGTGGAAGAACAATAGACTGAAAGAAAGGATCACTATATTGAGTGGGTGCTTGGGTCAAATATACTCCTGGGATTTTTCAATAGTTGTGTTCTTTGACTCTTTGTTGTACTGTATCCAGATGAGGAAACAAATCCATGTAAAACACTATGTACACATTAAAGGGCCTGGATAAATGGTTATTTACTGCTCCCTTTCAGTGCTTAAAATGCAATAAGCCTGAGTAAGTTCTTGTTGGATTCTTGTAATGGAAAGAACATTTGATTAATATCTTTGTGGGAGAAAAAGAGATTATTCTTTGTTATCTAAAAACTCTATTGGCCAATTTTATATATTCCTTTGCCAAAATAATATTTATATTACATCAACTGTTTAAACCTAAGCACATTTTTGAGTTTGTGTGCAATACAGCAGTCACAGTGTATGCATCCAGACCAGTGTGTTAGTGTAAACAGATGGAAATATGTTTCTCAGTCGATGAGTAACATAAGAGCCCTTCTCATCCTGTTTCAACAAACACCTAAACCCACACACTTTCTGCCCTGGTTTCTCTTTTCTTTCAACATTTATCTTTGAATTGCTTTTAATCTCCAGAGATGGGATGACCACCTGCCTTTCAAACATATTGCAAAAACAGCAGTGACTATGGTTGGTTTTTGCCAGTCAGTTATTTTACTGAAGAAAACATGTACCAAATGACAGCAGAGTCACAGGCTGATGAGAGAATTTATTATGTACATAACATTGTGCTTTGTGGTTGGAAGTCAGCAGCAGCATTGTGCTAAGATTTTAGTATCAAACTGTTTCTATCAGCTGAGAGTTGTAACACTCAAATGGTCCCTTAAATGACTGAGTTGTATGTTTGCCCCTGCATGATACTTTGTAGAAAGGGGAATTAAACAAAATTTATAGGAGAAAAAAAAACCCAACTTTTGTAGCAGGAAAATATAATATGTTCTTTTGTGGGTGTAATAAGTCTGCTAATTGATTACCAAATTGATTTCCTCTTCTTGGCACATGGCTAGCTCGTTTCCCAGTATCCCTTGCTGTTATTCATGGCTAAGTTTGAAATAATAGAATGTGAGCAGAAGCAATATGTGATACTTCCATACTTGGTCCACAAAAACGTCCTATTGATGATCCCCCATGTTATTTTCCCCTACATAGCTATGCACAGGGCCTTGGGAATTGAAAATCAGATATTGAAGATAATAAAAATACAAGACAGAGAACTGGTTTCTAGAGAATGTAGAGCACCTATAATGAACAACTTACTTGGATGTTCTTTAGCAATAAATAAATAATATGCCCAGTTTTTTAAAAGGGATCTACCAATATTTAAGGAACTAACCTCTATGTTTTATGACTTTATTTATTTTTATAACCAAAGACAATTAAAGAAAGAAAATGTAAGGAAATAATTGCGATTATATAACTTAGTCCTGAAAATAAAAACACTGCTGATTCATTTCGTTTTATTTTATCCTATTTTTTAAGGATTTGTTTATTTTTTGAAGAGAGAGAGAAAGAGAACATGCATGAGAGCAGGGGGAGGGACAGAGGAAGAGGAAGAAGGAAAGAATCTTTTTTTTTTTTTAATATTTTATTTATTTATTTGACAGACAGAGATCACAAGTAGGCAGAACAGCAGGCAGAGAGTGAGGGGGAAGCAGGCTCCCCGCAGAGCAGAGAGCCCGATGTGGGGCTCGATCCCAAGACCCTGAGATCATGACCTGAGCCGAAGGCAGAGGCTTTAACCCACTGAGCCACCCAGGCGCCCCGGAAGAGGGAAAGAATCTTAAGAAGACTCTCAGATGAGTGCAGAGCCTGACATGGTGCTCATTCTTATGACACTGAAGTCATGACCTGACCCAAAGTCAAGGGTCAGACATTCAACCAACTGAACCAACCAGAAGCCCCAAAACACCACTAATTAATTTTATGAAACTGACATAATGTGATATTAAACATGGATAAGAAGTATACAAGAAAAGTGTTTTCACTTATGAACACAGAAAAAATGTAATTATAGTATTGAACCCATCAAGTGAAATTCATTTTATACATATATGTATAATATGTGCATACATATGTACAATATGTGCATATATATTATATATGTATATGTATAATATGTGTACGTGTGTGTGTGTGTGTGTGTGTGTGTGTGTGTGGATATGGTGCATTACTCCTTGACTGAGGATTTTGTTCAATAATATTCTAACTTAATACTTCACAGAAATAGATTGAAGTATATATTATGATCTTGTCAATAGATACAGAGAAAACATATAAAAAGAAACACTATAAGAAAACAGTTGCAATCTAGAAATAGAAAGTTTTGTTCATACTGTCACTAAAAAGATCTACAAAGATCTGCAATGATTACTATCTTTCATTATGAAGTGTTAGACATATTTCCTTAAAACTTAAACAAGGTAAGGAAACCCACTTTCACTGCTTCTATTTTACATTGTAATGGAGTTCTTAACAAGTTCCATAAGATTAGGAAAAAAGTTACAAGTATTAGTATTGGAAAGAAAAGTCCAAAAGAGTCACTGATCATACATAATTGTCTTTGTAGAATATTCAAGATAAGTAGTGTAGTTCTGAAGTTGATGAAATTCACGAGACTTTATCTGGACTACAAAAAACGTGTTAATTCTTCCCACAATAAATCTATACATTTGATAAAACTGCACTGAAATTTCCATTTTTATTCACAAAATTCTACAAGATTAACTCAGTATTAATATTGAAGGGTAAAGGACAAAGAGTAGCCAAACAACCTTGAGTAAGAAAAATAAAGAGAGAAACTTATCCTACCAAACTCTCTCCTTCTTCCTGCCCTCTCACCACTCTCATTTGTGCTCTCTGTTGCTCTCTAAAATATAAATAAGTAAATCTTAAAATAATGGAGGGACACTTAGGTGGCTCAGTCGGTTAAGCTTCTGCCTTCAGCTCAGGTCATGATTCTGGGATCCTAGGATGGAACGCCCCCCCCCCCACACTGGGCTCCCTGCCCAGCAGGGGAATCTGCTTCTCCCACTCCCTGTTCCTCTGCCCCTGCTCCTGTTTGTATTCTCTCTCTCTCTTTCTCTCAAATAAATATCTTTTAAAAAGTCTTTAAAAAATGGATAAAGGATATAAATAGGAAATTCATAGAAGAATTTTATTCATAAAAGAGGTAAATTTAATGACCACTTTGACTAGCAGAACTTCATTAATAGTTATGAAAGTTTTAATTAAAAGAGTATAATTTCAAATACATAATATTGGTAAAATTTTAAAAATTATATACTACCAAGGTGATAAGGATATCTATAAACATAGTATACAATGACGAAAATAGTAAAAATCTGCAAACAATTTGAAAACAGCTAATAAAACTGAAGATGCACATATATCTCTACAATTTTATTTGTAAGTATTTTACATATTCCAGAGCCTTGTTGCTTTAAAGCTCCATCACCTGGAAGCTTGTTATAAATGCAGATTCTCAGGTGTGCTCAGCTCTACTAAATCAAAAGCTGCAATTTAATGAGTTCTCTAGGTAACTTTCATGCATATTAAAGTTTAAAAAGCACTGTCCTAGACAAGAGTAGTTGTTCTTAAGGCTGGGGACACATTAGGAAAACCTGGGATATTCTTTTTTTTTAAAATATTTTATTTATTTATTTGAAAGAGAGAGAGAGAGTGCAAGAGTGCATGAGTGGGGATTGGGGACAGGAGCAGAGGGAGAGGGAGAAGCAGTTTCGCCCCTTAGTAGGGAAATTGATGTGGGACTTGATCCCAGGATCCTGGGATCAAGACCTGAGCTGAAGGAAGATGCTTAACTGACTAAGCCACCTAGCTACCCTGGGATGTTCTTAATATATTCCAAAGTCCTACTCCAGACAAACTGAATTGCCATTTATATATATAGTATTCAAAAGATTTCCAGATGATTTCACTAGGCTTACATGGTTGAGAACCTCTGTGCTAGAGAAAATCTTACATATGCACAGGGAAATCTATCAAAGATAATACAGTTTGATAAAAAGCAAAAATCTGGATAAATCCTAAAAGTCCATGGATTTATAAACTGTTAGGTTATGCAAGTGCTAGAGAAAATCTCACATATGCACAAGGAAATCTATCAAAGATAATATACTCGGTAAAACACAAAAATCTGGATAAACCCTTAAAGTCCATGGGTTTAAAAACTATTAGGTGATACAACAGTATCCTGGACTATGGATAAAATACTTTAACTCGGTCCATATGTATTAGTATTGACTACTCTAAAAAATGAAACCTTGAGTGTAAAAATTTGTGGCCAAAGAACAGGCAAATAGATCAATGAAACAGAATAGAAGGCTCAGAAATAGATGCACATAAATACACTCAACTGATCTTTCACAAAGAAGCAAAGGCAACAGAATGGAGCAGTCTTTTCACTGAACAACTGGGCAACCACACATTAAAGAAGTAAATAGATAAAAATAATATAGACATAAGCCTTACACCCAGCACAAAGAAGAACTCAAAATGGATCCTAGATCTAAATGTAACATGCAAATTTTAAAAATCTTAGAATATGACATAGGAGAAAAACCTAGATGACTTTGGGTACAGTCAGGACTTTTTAGGTAAAACACCAAAGACACAATCTATGAAAGAAATAATTGATGAGTTGGACCTCATTAAAATTAAAAACTTCTGGGGCACCTGGGTGGCTCAGTGGGTTACAGCCTCTGCCTTCGGCTCAGGTCATGATCCCAGGGTCCTGAGATTGAGCCCCACATCGGGCTCTTTACTCTGTGGTTTCCTCCTCTCTCTCTGCCTGCCTCTCTGCCTACTTGTGATCTGTCTGTCAAATAAATAAATAAAATCTTTAAAAAAAAATTAAAAACTTCTGCTGTGTGGAGGGAGGAGTCAAGATGACTGAGAAGTAGCAGGCTAAGACGACATCAGGCAGCAGGAGATCAGCTAGATAGCCTATCAAAACATTCTGAACACCTACGAATCCAACAGGAGATCGAAGAGAAGAAGAGCAACAATTCTAGAAACAGAAAATCGACCACTTTCTGAAAGGTAGGACCAGCAGAGAAGTGAATCCAACCCGACTGGAAGATAGACCCCGGGGGGAGGGGCTGGCTCCCGGCAAGCGGCGGAACAATGGAGCACAAAATCAGGACTTTTAAAAGTCTGCTCCACGGAGGGACATCACTCCAGAGGCTAAACTGGGGTGAAGACCTCATGGGGACTCAGGTCCCGTGGGGTCACTGAAGGATCGGGGGTGTCTGAGTGTCGCAGAATTCACAGGTATTAGAGCGGGAAAGCCGGCTGCGGACACAGAGCCGAGGAGTGAGCTCTCAACTCGGGGTTTCCTAGAGCAGTGTCTGTGACACGGGCTGGTGCTCTGTGCGAGGGGTCCCCACAAGATCCGGGGAGACTCCAACCTGGGAGAGCTCAGGGATCTACGGGGTTCGGAGACTCCAGGTGGGACTCTGCCAGAGACAGAGACGCTTGGTCACAGGCTGGGTGACCTCGGAGCACAGCCAGAAGCCAGTGAGACGGGACTGATTACGCACGATTTTCTCCAAGCGCGGGTGGAGGCTGGGGAGACGGGAGTGATTAAGTACTTTTCTCTGAAGGTGCACTTAAGACTGGGGCCCCTAGCTCTCAGCTCCTCCGAGCCGGAGATTGGGAGGCCGCTATTTTCATTCCTGTCCTCCGGAACTCTATGGAAAGCGTTCAGGGAACAAAAGCTCCCAAAAGCGAACCTGAGAGGATTACTTAGCCCGGCCCCTGGTAAGGGCGGGGCAATTCTGCCTGGAGCAGAGACACTTGAAAATCACTACAACAGGCCCCTCCCCCAGAAGATCAACAAGAAATCCAACCAAGACCAAGTTCACTTAACAAGGAGAACAGTGGATTCTTATCTGGACAAAATGACAAGGCGGAAACTCACCACAAAAAAAAAAGAACAGGAGGCAGTACCGAAGGCTAGGGACCTAATCAATATAGACATTGGTAATATGTCAGATCTGGAATTCAGGACGATGATTCTCAAGGTTCTAGCCAGGCTTGAAAAAGGCATGGAAGATATTAGAGAAACCCTGTCAGGAGAAATAAAAGCCCTTTCTGGAGAAATAAAAGAACTAAAATCTAATCAAGTTGAGAGAGATCACAAGTAGGCAGAGAGGCAGGCAGAGAGAGGAAGAGAAGCAGGCTATCTGCAGGGCTCGATCCCAGGACCCTGAGATCATGACCTGAGTCGAAGGCAGAGGCTTTAACCCACTGAGCCACCCAGGCGCCCCAAATCTAATCAAGATGAAATAAAAAAAGCTATTAATGAGGTGCAATCAAAAATGGAGGCTCTTACTGCTAGGATAAATGAGGCAGAAGAAAGAATTAGTGATACAGAAGACCAAATGACAGAGAATAAAGAAGCTGAGTAAAAGAGAGACAAACAACTACTGGATCACGAGGGGAGAATTCGAGAGATAAGTGATACCATAAGACGAAACAATATTAGAATAATTGGGATTCCAGAAGAAGAAAGAGAGAGGGGAGCAGAAGGTATATTGGAGAGAATTATTGTATAGAATTTCCCTAGTAGAGAATTTCCCTAATATAGCAAAGGGAACAAGCATCAAAATCCAGGAGGTGCAGAGAATTCCCCTCAAAATCAATAGGAATAGGTCCACACCCCGTCATCTAATAGTAAAATTTACAAGTTTTAGTGACAAAGAGAAAATCCTGAAAGCAGCATGGGACAAGAAGTCTGTAACATACAATGGTAAAAATATTAGATTGGCAGCAGACTTATCCACAGAGACCTGGCAGGCCAGAAAGAACTGGCATGATATATTCAGAGCACTAAACGAGAAAACCGTGCAGCCAAGAATACTTTATCCAGCTAGGTTATCATTGAAAATAGAAGGAGAGATAAAAAGCTTCTAGGACAAACAAAAACTGAAAGAATTTGTAAACACCAAACCAGCTCTACAGGAAATATTGAAAGGGGTCCTCTAAGCAAAGAGAGACCCTAAAAGTATTATCAGAAAGGAACAGAGACAATATACAGTAACAATCACCTTACAGGCAATACAATGGCACTAAATTCACATCTCTCAATAGTTACCCTAAACGTAAATGGGCTAAATGCCCCAATCAAAAGACACAGGGTTTCAGAATGGATAAAAAAACAAACCCCATCAATATGCTGCCTACAAGAAACTCATTTTAGATCCGAAGACACTTCCAGATTCAAAGTGAGGGGGTGGAAAACAATTTACCGTGCTAATGGACATCAGAAGAAAGCTGGAATGGTGATCCTTATATCAGATCAATTAGATTTTAAGCCAAACACTATAATAAGAGATGAGGAAGGACACTATATCATACTCAAAGGGTCTGTCCAACAAGAAGATCTAACAATTTTACATATCTATGCCCCTAACATGGGAGCAGCCAACTATATAAACCAATTAATAACAAAATCAAAGAAACACATTGATAAGAATACAATAATAGTAGGGGACTTTAACACGCCCCTCACTGAAATGGACAGATCATCCAAGCAAAAGATCAACAAGGAAATAAAGGTCTTAAATGACACACTTAAATATGTCTTAAGTCTTAAGACCTTAAGAAAGGTCTTAAATGGGGGCACCTGGGTGGCTCAGTGGGTAAAGCCTCTGCCTTTGGCTCGGGTCATGATCCCAGTGTCCTGGGATCGAGCCCCGCGTCAGGCTCTCTGCTCAGCAGGGAGCCTGCTTCCTCCTCTCTCTGCCTGCTTCTCTGTGATCTCTGTCTGTTAAATAAATAACTCTTAAAAAAAAAAAAAAAGAAAGGTCTTAAATGGAGCAGGTGGACATCACAGATATATTCAGAACATTCCATCCCAAAGCAACAGAATACACATTGTTCTCTAGTGCCCATGGAACATTCTCTAGAAAAGATCACATCCTGGTCATAAATCAGGTCTCAACCAGTATCAAAAGATTGGGATCATTCCCTGCATATTTTCAGACCACAATGCCCTGAAGCTAGAACTCAATCACAAGAGGAAATTTGGAAAGAGCACAAATACATGGAGACTCAACAGCATCCTTCTAAAGAATGAATGGGTCAACCAGGAAATTATAGAAGAATTGAAAAAAATCATGGAAACAAATGATAATGAAAACACAATGGTCCCAAATCTGTGGGACACAGCAAAGGCAGTCCTGAGAGGAAAATACATAGCGATACTAGCCTTTCTCAAGAAACAGGAAAGGTCTCAAATACACAACCTAACCCTACACTTAAAGGAGCTCAAGAAAGAGCAACAAGGAAGGCTAAGCCCAGCAGGAGAAGAGAAATAATAAAGATCAAAGCAGAAATCAATGAAATAGAAACCAAAAAAACAATAGAACAAATCAACGAAACTAGGAGCTCGTACTTTGAAAGAATTAATAAGATTGATAAACCCCTGTCCAGACTTATCAAAAAGAAAAGAGAAAGGACCCAAATAAATAAAATCATGAATGAAAGAGGAGAGATCACAACCAACACCAAAGAAATACAATAATAATACATAATAAGAACATATTATGAGCAACTCTATGCCAACAAATTTAACAATCTGGAAGAAATGGATGCTTTCCTAGAGACATATAAACTGCCAAAACTGAACCAGGAAGAAATAGAAAACCTGAATAGGCCCATAACAAGTAAGGAGATTGAAACAGTCATCAAAAATCTCCAAACAAACAAAAGCCCAGGGCCAGATGGCTTTCCAGGGGAATTCTACCAAACATTTAAAGAAGAATTAATTCCTATTCTCCTGAAACTGTTCCAAAAAATAGAAATGGAAGGAAAACTTCCAAACTCATTT
>RCUC01128368.1:0-28092 GCA_003697995.1 Taxidea taxus jeffersonii | reverse complement strand
AGTGAGAAGGTTTGCAGTTAAATAGTCTTTATGAATAAATTTTGCAATGTGTACATATTCAGGCCTTAAAAACACATCTTTTGATTATCTACATTCCTGCATTGCCTCTTTGTACCTTTATTTCTGAGGTAAATTCTGAAGTTCAATGAAGACAGGACTGCATATAAACAAACATGTTCGTGTGTTTGTTCACCAAGGTCATGTTCATTTGTAACTGTGAATTATACTTGGTGATGATGAGTGCAGAATGTTTTAGGTAGCAAGGAGCATTTGAGATAACATCTGAATATATAAAAATCTTAGAAATATGAAAAACAAGCTTTGCACTGATCTAAGAGCACTAACATATAGACTCCATTTCCATTTTATGTTATAAGACACAGATTCTCAAAGTGTTTGGTCTCAGGACTCCTTTATACTCCTAAAAATTATTGAGCACCCCAAGGAGCTTTTGTTTGGGTACTTTGCATCTATCAATGTTTACCATGTTACAAATTGACCTTAAGAAAATTCTAAAGTACTAATTTATCAGTTCACTTAAAAATAGCAAGAAACTTGTGCCTGTTAACATAGTTTATGAAAATAACTCTATTTCCCCAACAAAAGAAATTTAGTGAGAAGAATGGCATTATTTTACCTCTTTTGAAATCCTTCAACATCTGGCTTCATAGAGGACAACTGTCTTGCCACCACAACTGCTCCTGATATTCAGTCTATTAAGATATCACATCCTGTTGCCTCTGAAAAATCCTACTCTACACTTGGAAAATGAGAGTGAAGAGGGAAAATCACATTTGAATATTATTATAAAAATAGTTTGGACCTCATGGCCCTTCCCCCAAAGGGTCTCTGGGACTCTAGGGATCTCTGGACCACATTTTGAGAACTATTGCTCTCAGAATTCATTTCAGTAAACATATTTATTTTGAATCTTGATGCCCACCTCAAGGTAAATAGAAAGACACAAACTGGCCTCCAGGGAACTTAGAGTGTCTCTTTCCACGCCTCCTTATTTTCAATCAAATCCTACTGTTATTTCAAGACTCAGTGTGTTCTACTTCCTCCCTATCACCTGGTGACCCCGTAAATAACTAGATCTCTGTCTTTTCTAAATGTCTGTAGTAATTGTTGTCTGTGCAGTTCATTTGGAATTTTTTTTAAAGATTTTATTTATTTATTTGATAGACAGAAATCACAAGTAGGCAGAGAGGCAGAGAGAGAGGAGGAAGCAGGTTGTCCGCAGAGCAGAGAGCCCGATGTGGGGCTCAATCCCATGACCCTGGGATCATGACCTGAGCCGAAGGCAGCGGCTTTAACCCACTGAGCCACCCAGGCGCCCCTTGGACTTTTAATCATACACTGTGATATGAGACTTTGTTTTTGGTAAAACTGTGACTTATTTTATTATTTCATATTTTTAAAATATTTTACATATTTATTTGAAAGAGAGCACGAGTCGGGGTAGGAGCAGAGGGAGAAGGACAAGCAGACTCAACCCACATGGGGCTCGATCCCATGACCCTGAAATCATGACCTGAGCCAAAGTCAAGAGTCGGATGCTTAATGGACCGAGCTACCCAGATACCTCTTATTATTTCATATTTTGTGGCTCTATCTTGTCCTTGCTACTGATGGTAGGCTCTTTGAGAAATAATTCATTTTGCTTATGGTGCCTAACATACATAGCAAAGACTGTGGACCCTAAATATTTATTTAACAATTTGATTTGCAACTTTATTAAGGAGTATGACAGAGATAATGTTATGTTTTCACCAATCCTGTTTCCTTCTCTTATCCTTGGGCATTCAGGAAGACTGTATTTCCTTATCTCCTCTGCAGCTGGGTTGGGACTAAATGACTGGGTTTTGATAAAAGGGACCAAAGTGGAAATAAAAAAGTCACAACAAAGCCTGGCCTTTAAAAATACCCAAGAC
The DNA here is from genome assembly GCA_003697995.1 of Taxidea taxus jeffersonii. Taxonomy (NCBI): domain Eukaryota; kingdom Metazoa; phylum Chordata; class Mammalia; order Carnivora; family Mustelidae; genus Taxidea; species Taxidea taxus. Next base: position 26,158 of record RCUC01128368.1, on the reverse strand, counting down.
TGGGGCGCCTGGGTGGCTCAGTGGGTTAAGCCTCTGCCTTCGGCTCAGGTCATGATCTCAGGGTCCTGGGATCAAGCCCCGCATCGGGCTCTCTGCTTGGCGGGGAGCCTGCTTCCTCCTCTCTCTCTCTGCCTGCCTCTCTGCCTACTTGAGATCTCTGTCTGTCAAATAAATAAATAAAATCTTTTAAAAAAATACCCAAGACTGCCCTCCTGCTAGGTCTTTCCTTCATAGCAACAGTGCCGGTCACTGTTGAGCTGGCGGACTTACAGGAAGAAAGAAGCTGGAGCCTTGAGTCAACATACAGAGGACATCTCTGGGGTGTTGCCCAACCCCACATATGGTAAGCTAATGAGATTTCAGGCATTATTTATTACTGCAGCAGAGCCTAGCTTATCCTGATAGATTAAGGAGAATGTTCACTAATGAAATAGGAAAGAGGTATAATGAAATAGAAGATGGAATACCATGTTGGGAGTCAGGGGAGTGCTACGGAAGATGAGAGTAGACAGGAGCAAATTTGGGCTCACATTCTGGGAGATATTCATGGAAAAGAGGAAAGAGAGTAAGTAGAATTTGAATTGGCAGAAAGGTGGTGGGAAGACTAGCAGCACTTATATACTCAATAAGGTGGGAATGAGTAGGAATTACAAGGGAGAGAGAATGAAGACAGTCTTGACATTAGGAAGTTAACAATAGATGGGGGGTGGAAAAATGAAGCTCTACTAGATTATTAAATTGTCCAAAATCTTTTAGGTGGAACTCATGAATAAAATAGACAGGCTTCTTCAAAGCAAAAACCCAATGGATAACCATTCAATGACTAAGAGTTGCTGGGTGCTGGGGCGCCTGGGTGGCTCAGTGGGTTAAAGCCTCTGCCTTCCGCTCAGGTCATGATCTCAGGTCCTGGGATCGAGCCCCGCATCTGGCTCTCCACCTAGCAAGGAGCCTGCTTCCTTTCCTCTCTCTCTGCCTGCCTCTTTGCCTACTTGGGATCTCTGTCAAATAAATAAATAAAATCTTAAAAAAAAAAAAAGAGTTGCTGGGTGCTTAGCATGTTTGGAGCTGTGCTCTGAGTATTTTATCACCGAATCTTCACAGAAATCCTGTGAAGTATATAATCCTCATTTTACTGTTGGGAAAACTAAGGTGTAGAAAACAGGCCAATATATTAGTCATTGTTCTCCAGAGAAAAAGAATCAACAGGGTGTGTGTGTGAGAGCAAGAGAGAGAGAGACAGAGACAGAGACACAGACAGAGACAGAGGGAGAAACAGTGAGAGAAAGAGAGAGACAAACTTTCAGGAATTTGTTTTCTGGAATTGGCTCATACAATTATAGAGCTTGGCAAGTCCAAAATCTAATGGGGGTGGCTGGTAGACTGAAGACTCAGGAAGGAGCTGCAGTTCAATTCTGAAGGCAGTCAGCCTGCAGAATTCTCTTACTCAAATTGAGTCTGTCTTTGTTCTCTTAAGACCTTAAACTGACTAGATGAGGTCCAATCACTGTGGAGAGGAACCTGCTTTATTTGAAGTCTGCCCATTTAAATGCTAATCTTGTTTAAAACAAACAAACAAACAAACAAACATTTCAACTCTTGCATTCCTCCAGGAGTAAACTGCTGGACAGTAGAGTATGTGTGTCTTCAACTTTAGTAGATCACATGGAATTCTTTTTCCAGGAGATTCTACCAATTTACATTCTTACTATACTTGGTATAGTCAGACTTTCTAATTTTTTTTTAAGATTTCGTTTGTTTATTTGAGAGAGAGAATGTGAGAGAGCATCAGATAGGAGAAGGTCAGAGGGAGAAGCAGACTCCCTGCAGAGCTGGGAGCCCAATGCAGGACTCTATTCTGGAACTCCAGGATCATGACCTGAGCCAAAGGCAGTTGCCCAACCGAGCCACTCAGGCACCCCAGACTTTCTAATTTTTGCCAATCTATTAGATGTATAATGATAATGGGGTTTTAATTTGCAGTTCTCTGATTGCCTGTGAGACTGAGCACTTTTTCACGTATCTTGGCCATTTAGAGTTGCTCTTTGGGAAAGGCTGGTTCAAATCTTTATTTGATTTTTGTGTTGGGTTTTATGCCTTGTTCTAATAGATTTGTAAGGGTTCCTTACATATTCTACATGTTAGTGCTTTGTCAGTTATAAGTGTTGCAATGATCTTTCCTAATTTTGTGGTGGGTTTGTCTTCTTACTGTCTTTATCATGTTTTGGGAGAACAGAGTTCTTAACTATAGTGTGGTCAGTTTTATGTCCTTCCCTTGATGGTTACTGTTTTTCATATCCCCACCACTCAGAACCTATTGGGGTGCCTGGGTGGCTCAGTGGGTGGGCCTCTGCCTTCGACTCAGGTCATGATCTCTGGGTCCTGGGATGGAGCCCCACACCGGGCTCTCTGCTCACTGGGGAGCCTGCTTCCTCCTCTCTCTCTGCCTGCCTCTCTGCCTACTTGTGATCTCTGTCAAATAAAATCTCTTAAAAAAAGATATTCTAGTTTTTCCTTTCATATTCAGGACTATAATCCAACCAGAGTTTTATTTTGTTTTGTTTTAGTTTTGGGTAGGTTATCCAATTTCATGTTTTCCATATAAAGAATTACTCTAGCATCATTATTTTTAAAGATTTACTTATTTATTTTAGAGAGCAAGAAGTGTGGAGGGGCAGAAGGAAAGAGAGCATCTCCACCAGACTTCCTGCTGAACACAAAGCCTTATGCAGGGCTCAGTCTCACAACCCTGAAATCATGACCTGAGCCAAAAATAAGAGTTGGAGGCTTAACTGATTGAGACACCCAGGTGCCCTTCTATCATCATTATTTTTAAAAGTATCCTTTCTCCCACTTCTCTCCAATGCAAACTCTGTCATATTTCAAGTGTTTATACATGTGCAGGTCCATGCATATGCATTTTCAAAAAAACACAATAATAAGCTCATACTTCTCCTAACATGATCCAACTATCAAACCTTACTAACCCTTTAACTGGAAGAGGATGCAAATTCCTTGGACCATGTTTACTCTTTTAGATGCTCCATAGCTTAAATACTACTATATAAAATTAACAATACTTAAATACTGTGTTATATAGTCAATGCATTTTATGTTACATAAAAAGAGGTGAGAAGACAAAGATATTATATACACACAAACACTCATAACAAAATGAGGAAATACACCAATTACAGTTCTCATTTCTGGGTAATTGGTAGTCATAACTACCCGCTCTACCCGCTCTGTATTTCCTTTGCCTTCGTCAAATACCTCAGTTGGTCTTGGTTCTTTACTTGGTGGGGTAACTAAACCTTCACTTCTGAAGGGTCTCAGCCTTTAGCAGTCCTGCCTGAACTGGGTTGTGGTTTTCCATTGACTTTAACTCATAAGGTGTGGTGATACTAAGAAATGCCCCAAGAGGTCTCCTATATTCTGGGTACACTCTTTTTTACCTTCACCATGGAGTAGCAGCCCCATTTACCCTGGTAGTCATGGTCCATCACAGTAAGTCCCTTCTTTGCCCGAGTTTAAAATGACCTGGTAGCAGTCTTAACTTCTGGTTCAATGGAATCATTACCGTGTATCCTGGTGGAAGCATTCCTAGCTTTGAAACTAAGACCTATAGGTCAGCAGGGTAAAAGGTCACAAAAACAGCAGGCAAATTTTTTGCTAGTGGGTCACTATGGGTAATAGTGAGGATGCCACTCCTATTTCCACCCCTCCATTCCTGGACTACCAAGTCTTGGCTATGGGAGAACTAGCATCATATACTGAATTCTGTTTTAAGGCATATACAGGCTCCCGGAGAACCTTGTCTCAGTCCGTAAGGTACTGATTGCCACCTGATACTTAACAGAGTTTCAAAAAGTCATTCCACTGTTCTATCAAGCCAGCTGCCTCAGGATGGTAGAGAACATGGAAAGCCCAGTGAATGTCATGAGCACTGCTGCACTTCATTGATATGAAGTGAGCTTGCGTATGAGGCAGAACCATCTTATGAGCCAGGCCTTAATTTTCTCTTCTTTCACATTACACCAAGGAAGGTCTAGTATTTCTAACTCTCTCACAGTGTGCCATCTTTTTATCCATGTTTTAGCCAACCAACCAAACTGTCTGAGTCCTTTTTAACCCCCGGAGCTGCAACATTCAATACAGAATCCCTGCTCAGTGTGCCCATCTCACTGGCCTGACCCAACTTTCTTCTACTTTATTTCACACAGTTAATATCCATTCCTACACATGCTCTCTGGATTTCTATTAGAAAACTTAAGCAGTTCTTTTGGAAGTTAGTGTACCTCATGAGTCACACTTTGCACCTCACTTAAAGTGGGCTGCTGGGACTTGTGTTTAATTATTGGTTGCTATAGATAGAATGAATGTTTGTGCTCCCCACAAATTCATATGTTGAAATCCTAACCCCTAAGGTGATGGTATTAGGAGATGGGGCCTTTGGGAGGTAGCTACTCATGAATGGGATTAGTGCCCTTATAAAAGAGATCTTAAAGAGATCCCTTGCCTCTTCTTCTGTGAGGTGACATTACAGTGAGAAGAGGACTGTCAATGAGGAAGCAGCTCCTCACAGACACTTGACCCTGCTAGCTCCTTGCTCTTGGACTTCCCAACCTCCAGAGCTGTGAGAAATCAATTTCTGATGTTTATAAACCACCAAATCTATGGCATTTTGTTATGGCGGCCCAAACAGACTAAGACATTGCCTAGAAGCAAAGAGGGGTGGTGAGAGTGGGTCCTGAGGAGAATCAGCATTGTCTTTCAGGGCATCTGCCTGAGGGAAGGTCATTACAGTTTCTGCAGGTAACACAGAGCAAATCCTCTCAGGTGGGAATAGAGAGGCTGTTTTTACTAGCAAAGACAAATCAGAGTTAAAGGTCTTAAAGCTCCCAACTCCATAGGTTTTCTCACATGTCCCCATTCCACTTTCCAGGATCTCGTTCTTTCCCAGTCAGTGCCTTTTCCTTAATAGGAGACACCCAGTGAGGCTGGGAATTCAATGTGTGTTGTAGATCAGTCACTCCCACAACAAGGTTCTGAGTTTGGCTCTCAGCAATTTCAGCCCTGCTGTAGGTGACAAAGGTCTCTTTCAGGGCATATATAGACACTATTAGGTCATTTATGTGATGCTTGAGTTGGGAAATTGAACTCCTGAGCTCATCTTTTTCTTCCCCGACTCTGCTCAGTGATGTTAGGAAAAACCAACTCAAGCACACATTGCAGAACACAGTTCACATGCTCCTCCCACCTTTCAGGTTCCCTCTCCTCTCTACCTTTTATCCTCATCTTTTCTGCCCCAAATTTCAATTTTTGTACCTCTTTCAGGCAAAGCAATTTTAGCATCCAGTGAATTAGTTGTGTACTCCTCAAATGTTGTTACTGGTTTGTTTGTACTGTTTTCTTTGCAAGGGATAGGAACTTAGTCCAAACCAGATTAGGGCAAAAGGACAATTTATTGGTTCATGGAATTAAGGGACAGGCTTAGCAACCAAACTGCAGGAAGAGGAATTTAGCTACTCAAAAACCACTGGAACCAGGAACAAAAATCTGCTTCTCTCTTTGCAGATGGGCAACAAATCCCATTCTTATCTTTCAGCTTTCAACCATCCGGGAGGGGTGCCTTAGCTTCCTTATGGTTCAAAGTTCAAAAATGCTGGGCAAGGACTCTCACTGGCCTAACTTACCCAGCTGTCCTTCCCCCCATATGATGTGTGTGTGTTCATATAAGAACACAGCACCTCCCAAGGAAACCAAATAGGTGAGGAAAAGGAGCTGTTTCCAGGAGAAATGAGGGATTTCACCAAAGATGTTAATAATTTCAGCAGTCCTTAAGTAAAATATTGGGTAACATTTTCTCTAATTTCTGTAACACTTTAAGCAAAATGGTATCAGATCACAGAGGAGGGGGCAATGAATATTGCATGACAGGTAGCAATGAGAAATACTTTCAGAGAGGCCTCTTGAGGAGAGCCTTTAGGATAGAGTGTGATTTGTCAAGCCAGGAGGGGATTCCAGGGAGAGAGTTCCAAGCTTGAACAAATGGACATAAATACCTCCTCTTCCAGAACTCTCTTTTTATATTCTGGAAAAATGTATTTGAAGCCACCACAAAACAAAGGATAAAAGTATCCTTTTAGTACAAAGCTAGAGGATTAAATGACCTGTGTTGGACTGAAACACAAGCTGTATGAATAAACAAATGACTAAATCCCCCTACAACTTGACTTTCTCATCTGCTACATAAAGACGGTAATGGTACCTTAAGGCTCAAGTAACGATTAAATGAGATAATCCCTCAGCCAATGCTTTCACACCTCGTAAACGCTCAAAAAACCCGCTATATATCAGCAGTTATACTCATAAATGTAGCTGAAAAAAAAACATTTTTTAAGTACTCAGAGTGAACTCGTTATGCAAACCAAACATCGTGAGGTCAAAATATTTAAAATTACTCCTTTTTAATAGTTCAGGTACGTACAGTCTTACAAAACCAGGAGAAACCAGGAAGCAGAGTTGACGAGTGGGTTTAGATGCTCTGATTTTGTCAACTGAGACAGGTGTGAAACAGGTGATCAAACCCACAATGAGCTCCCCGAGGACCTGATGAGCGCCCGGATTGCGCGACCCAGGGGAAGCTGCAGCGAAAGCACAGCCCGGGGGACCACACAACTCAGACGCGCAGGAGCGCAGACTCTGCGCCCGGCCCCAGCTACAACAAGCACACCAGGATGTGGCTCCCCAGCCCTCACCCCTCCGCCGGCAAAAACCCCGCCCCGGCCGGTCGACGTCCCGGACGGCGCGGTCGTGACGCCACTTCCTGTCGCCGGCGCGCACGTGGGAGGAAGTGCTGGTGCCCGCGGCCGCCGCTCTTGCTTGTCTCTCTGGTTACGTTCGTCCGCCGGCCGGGCTGCTTCCTCCAGCTGGGCAGCCACAATGGGAGTCCCAGCTTTCTTTCGCTGGCTCAGCCGCAAGTACCCGTCCATCATTGTCAACTGTGTGGAAGAGAAGGTGAGGAGGCGCCTGACAGCCACCAGGCTAAAGTCAGGCGCTCTGGCGCGTTTAGGCCGCGGCCCTCGGCGCCCGCCACCTGCCCCTGGGGCACGGTGCTGAGTCCCGCGCCACCCTGTCGGCCCCGCGGACAAGGCGGCCCGATACGCTGTTGGGCGCCGGCACCCGGAATCGGGGCCCGGGAAAGCGGGCGGGGCGGGGCAAGAGCCGAAACGGGTACGTACTCGCTTGAGGGCTGTTCCTCCCTTGCCCGCTTTTTCCGGGACCGGGAGGCCCCGCCCACGGCTTTGTTTCTTTCCGGCCCTGTGCCTTTGGTTTTCCGAAGAGTCTTTTAAAGTCTGTTGAGCCACTCCCGGCGGCTCCACAGAATTAGCTGGCTAGGGCTGCGCAGATGCTGATCCTGGCCTTTAACAACCTTATAAAGTAATAACCGGCGGCGAGCTTTTTTGTTTACTGTCCGTGCCTGAAAGGCTTCGTAGTGCCAGAGGCCATTTGTTGCTAGATTTGTTAGATTCGACGGCGAAAGCAGCCATCCAGGACAAGATAGGACAAGATAGAAATCTGATAATTGCCCCCTTGTCTAGGTGCTCTACTGTTGGACAGCTTGCTTGTTAAAATTTTCAGAATTCCTGGATGCACTCGAACAGTACACTTCTTGTTAGTTTGTTAATACATTGACTTTTGTCCATTCTTCAATTTTGTAGTTATCGTTTCCGTGTTACCACTCCGAGTTCGATTTTGTACTCTTAATTAGAATTTTTGGATTGGGAAGGTTCGGGGGGCACATCATGCCTTCCACCCTTTCGTTTTTGTTTTTTTTTTTTTTTTTTAAGATTTTATTTATTTATTTGACAGACAAGAGATTACAAGTAGGCAGAGAGGCAGGCAGAGAGAGAGAGAGAGAGGAGGAAGCAGGCTCCCTGCTGAGCAGAGAGCCCCATGCGGGACTGGACCCCAGGACCCTGGGATCATGACCTGAGCCAAAGGCAGAGGCTTTAACCCACTGAGCCGCCCAGGCGCCCCACACCCTTTCGTTTTTGAAGGAAGTACCCAGCTGTCACTGTGAAAACAACTTTTGTTTCCTCCTGGCACCATGAGATCGTAATTTTTGCTTATTTGCTATCCAAAGGGGGAATCGAAAACCTTGTTTTGATGGTATTCCTAGTATTTTTTTTTTTTCTGAAAGAGAAACTGTTAAACTTAATGCTTGTTTCCTTTGTTTTTTAAGACTTTTCTCAAACATAACGTACATCTCATTCCATTTTTACTTTCTAGTGATAACCACTTATAACTCTTGGTTCTGTTTCTGAGTATCATGCTTATACCTGATTTACTGATTTTGGATCTAGCTGTGGAATTGCAGCTATGATAGAAGACGGTTTAGTCGCTCTTGCAATCTCCTTCCCTCCTCCTAATAATAGTACATCACTATTTTCATTTCTTCTAACGGTAAGCTTGATAATTTTACTATGTCTTTTTAAAAATTGTATTTCCTATATAAAGTATCCCTTGACTTTTCACTGTCAAAGCTTAGGTATTAGCTTTTCTTCTCTGGCTGCCCTTACTCTTCACCTCAGCTTGTCAGTTATACTTTTCCCTTGTTGGCATCCAAAATTAAATTGTCAGGGCGTTGGCAATACTGATTTATTTCAAAAGCTAAAAAAATTAGGGGTGCCTGCGTGGTTCAGTCAGTTGGGTATCTGATTTCAACTCAGGTCATGATCATGAGGTCCTGGGAGTCCGTATCCTGCTCAGCCTGGAGTCTGCTTGTCCCTCTGCCCCTTCCTCTGTATCTGTCATTCATTAATTCATAAATACATACATACATACTTTGAAAAACAATAAAGCTTGAAAAAAATAAAATTGTATTGTCAGTTATTGTCACTATGCCGACTCAGGTTATGTGCTACTTTTGTTTTTTTCTTGATGTTGCTTTTCTCTTTTCCTCTTTACATCATTTCTTTTTTTTTTTTTTTTTTTTTTCTGAGAGAGAGGGAGAGAGAGCGAACAAGAACAGGCAGACAGAGTGGCAGGCAGAGGCAGAGGGAGAAGGAGGCTCCCCGCCGAGCAAGGAGCCCGATGCGGGATTCGATCCCAGGACACTGGGATCCTGACCTGAGCCGAAGGCAGCTGCTTAACCAACTGAGCCACCCAGGCGTCCCCTCTTTACATCATTTCTTATCCAAACTCCCTCTTGTCTCAGATATTCTATCAAGTCCTCTTCCTTCTTGGAGACTGCTTTTTGAGGTTTTTTATTTCTATTGCTGTCACACTTGATAATTTAGGCTTGTTGGAAACCTGTTTCTTGAAATTTTTAACAATTCCTTTCTTCAAATTGGAGATACTGTTTTCTGATCATCTTTCTTGGCTTAAATCCTTGGTTTTTATTTTCAGTCAAATTCTTAAAGAAGTGCTATGTGGGATGTTAGTTTTCTGAGTCCATTGTATCCTTGTACACATGAATGGTCATTAGCTAAATGTAGTTTTAGCTTGAAAATAAGTTTCCCTCAAAAGTTTGAAAGTATTGTTCTTTTGGCTTCTGTTATCCAGTGTTTTTGATGAGAAGTTGAACATTAATGTGATTTATTTATTTAATCAACACACTAATGTAGCGTTTAACATGTATCAAGTGTTGTTCTGGGCACCTTACAGATTAATTTATTAAATTTTCATAACCATATGATTATTACTCATTATTTTTACTATTACAGATGAGAAAACTGAAGGATGGAGGGGTTAAGTAATATATTTAAGGTCACTCAGTTAATGTCAGAGCCAGTGTCAACCAGGAAGACCATGTTCTTAATTTATGTGTTCTTCTGCTTTAATTCTTTTGTAATTGATTTATTTTTATTTCTGAATTTTTTAAAGATCTTTATATCCTTGGTAGTGTAAGCTTTCATGATTATGTACTTAGGTATAGGTTTTTTTAAATTTAAATTCATTTGGATCAGTACTTGGCTGACTCTCTGAGTCTGGAAACTTGTGTTCTTCAGTTTAGAGAATGTTCTTTTGATTTTTTTTTTTTTTCCCAGACTTTTTTCCTCTGCCCTCTGAATTCTGGATACTGGGTCTCTGATTTCTTTATTTTTCTTAACCTATAATGTATTATTTGCTTCAGGGGTACAGGTCTATGTTTCATCAGTCTTACAAAATTCATAGCACTCACATGGCACATACCCTCCCCATTGTCCATAATCCAGGCACCCCATCCCTCATACCTCCCTCCCCTCCAGCAACCCTCAGTTTGTTTCCTGAGATTAAGAGTCTCTTATGATTTGCCTTCTTCCCTGGTCCCATCTTGTTTCGTTTTTTTCCCTCCCTTCCCCCTACAACTCCCTGCCCTACCTCTCAAATTCCTCACATCAGAGAGATCATATGATAATTGTCTTTCTCTTGTTGACCTACTTTTCTTAGCATGATATCCCCTAGTTCCATCCATGTCGTTGCAAATAGCAAGATTACGTTTTCTGATGGCTGCATGGCATTCCATTGTGTATATATATATATATACCATATCTTCTTTATCCATTCATCTGTTGATTGACATCTAGGCTCTTCCCATAGTTTGGCTATTGTGGACATTGCTGCTATAAACCTTGGGGTGCACGTGCGCCTTCGAATCACTACATTTGTATCTTTAGGGTAAATACCCAGTAGTGTGATTGCTAGGTCATAGGGTAGCTCTATTTTTGGCTTTTTGAGGAACCCCCATACTGTTTTCCAGAGTGGCTGCACCAGCTTGCATTCCCACCAACAGTGGAGGAGGGTTCCCCTTTCTGTGAATCCTCACCAACACTTCTCATTTCCTGACTGGTTAATTTTAGCCATTCTGACTGATGTGAGGTGGTATCACTGTGGTTTTGATTTGTATTTCCCTGATGCCAAGTGATGTTGGGCACTTTTTCATATGTCCTGTTGGCCATCTGGATGTCTTCTCTGCAGAAATGTCTGTTTATGTCTTCTGCCCATTTCTTGATTGGATTCTTTGTTCTTTGGATGTTGAGCTTGATAAGTTCTTTATAGATTTTGGATACTAGATACTGGGCCTCTGATTGATTTATTTATTTTTTTCTTTCTGTTCTTCCCTTCTCCCCTCCTCTTTTGTAGCTTTATTGAGATATGATTGACCTACAGCAAGCTCTACATATTTCATGTGTACAGTTTAATAGATATTGACAGATGTGTACATCCATGCAACCATCACCACAATCGAGATAATAAATATCACTCTAAAATATTCCATCTGCCTCTTTGTTATTTCACAAATAAAAAGCCCCTCCCTGTTGACCATCTTTAATCAACCACTGGTGTATTTCTGAATCTGTAGATAAGTTTTCATTTTCTACAATTGAATATAAATGAATATAAACAAAATTCTAAATGAATATAAATGAAATGAATATAAATGAATTAAATGAATGAGAATTCATTTATAAATATAAATATAAATGAAATTATATAGTAGGGACTCTTTTTTTTGACCTGGCTCAGTGACTTTCATTCAGAATAATTACTTTGAAGTTCATTCGTGTTATGTGTATCAGAAGTTCATTTCTTTTTATTTTTGTGTAGTATTCTATGTTGTGCATATATCATATTTTGTTTATTCATTCATCTGATTGAGGAGCATTTGGATTGCTTCCAGTTTGGGCTATCATAAAAAACAAAACAAAACACTATGAACAGTGGTGGCCAAACCTTTGTGTGAATGTATGCTTTCGTTTCTTTAGAGAAAATACCTAGGAGTGAAATGATTGAATTGTATGGTAGATGTGTAATTATTTCAAAAGGAAAACTTACCAGACTGTTTTCCCAAGTGATTGTACAATTTTGTATTGCCACTAGTAGTTTATGAGAGTTCTAGTTCTTCTGTTTCTTTGCCAATACCTGGTATGGTTAGTTTTTTCAGTTTTAGTCCTTTTTTTCCCCCCCTTTTTAAGTTTTAGTCCTTCTAATGTAGTTTTACCTCTTGGTTTTAATTTGCATTTCTCTAATGACAAATGATGTGGAGCATCTTTTTGGGTGCTTATTTGCCTTCCATATATCTTCTTGAGTGAGATGTCTATTCAGATCTTTTGCTCCTCCCCCTTTTTTTAAGAGAGGGAGAAAGTGGGGGCAGGGACAGAAGGAGAAAGAATCCTAAGCAGGCTTCAGGCCCAACGCGGCTCGATCTCACAATCCTGAGATATGAAACATGAACCAAAATCACGAGTCAGCTGCTTAACTGATTGAGCAACTCAGGTGCCCCACACTGATTTTTTTAAATTGTCAAACCCACTTTGCATTCCTTGGATAAATCCCACTTGATCTTGGTGTATTATTTTTATGTATCGTTAGATTCAGTTTACCAAAGTTTTCTTGAGAATTTTACCTTTATGTTCAAAAAGAATATTTGTGTTCTGGTATTCTTAGGCCTTTGTCCATTTTTGGTATCAGAGTAATCTTGATGTCAGATTGAGTTGTGATGTGTATGCTCTCTTCAGTTTTCTGGGAAAAGTTTTTGTAGAGTTGGTATTATTTCTTCCTTAAATATTTGGTAGAATTCACCAGTAAAGCCATCTAAACCTGAAGTTTTGGGGGAAGGATTCTTTTAGCTACAAATTCAGTTTCTTTAAGTGAACATAAAGCTATTCAGATTATCTTTTTTTTTTTAATGAGTTTGTATGTTTCATCAATTCTGTCCATTTCATCTAGGTAGTCAAATTTGTTGACATAAAGTTGTTCATAGGATTCCTTATTATCCTTTTGCTTTTAGTGGAAAATGTAGTGATGTTATCTTATCTTTCTCATTCCTGATACTGATTTTTTTTTGTTTCATTATCAGTATTGCTAGAGTGATCTCAAAGAACTAGCTTTTGATTTCATTCATCTTTTTTTCCAGTTGTTTCGTTTGCTTTTTATTGACTTCTATCCTGAATTTCATTATTTCTTATGCTCAGTTTGGGCTTAACTGCTTTTTTGGTCCTCATTTCTTAAGGTGGCAGCTGAGGTCGTTGCTTTGATACATTGTTTCTTCTGATAGGTTTGGAGTGCCTGCTACTACAGTGTTAGTCACATCCCACAAATATTGACATATTGTGTTTTCATTTTTATCCAGTAACAAATACTTTGTAATAGACTTTTTTACTTCTTTGGCCCATTGTTTATTTATAGCTGTTACTTAATTTTCAAATATTGGTGATTTTAGGCATTTTTTTTGTTTTTGATTTCTAGTTTAGTTCAGTCAGAGAACATACTTAGCATTATTTGAATCTTTTTAAAGTTTACCTGATTTGTTTTATGGCCTAGAATATGGTGTTGGTAAATGTCATTTTGCCTTAAAAGAGATACAGGTTCTGCTGTTGGTTGGAGTGTTTTATAAATGTTATCATGCTGGTTTATAGGATATGGAAGACTTGAACAACACTTAATGATTTTGTTTCTTCTATCAATTACAGATAGGGATGTGGAAATCTATTACTTATAATTATTTGGATACATCTGTTTCTTGTGCATAAATGCTTAGGATTATTATGTCTTCTTGAAAAATATGCTCCTTTATTGTTACAAAATTAACTTTTTGGGGCTCCTGGATGACTCAACGTGGAGTCCGCTTGCTATTCTCTGCCTCTCCTTTTGCCCCTCCCCCACTCATGGTTTCTCTCTCAATTAAATGAATAAAATCTTGAAAAAAATTATCTTTTTGTGATACATATATATACAATGGAATACTATGCAGCCAACAAAAGAAATGAAATCCTGCCATTTGCAACGACGTGGATGGAACTAGAGGGTATTATGCTTAGCGAAATAAGCCAATTGGAGAAAGACAACTATCATATAATCTCCCGGACATGAGGAAGTGGAGAGGCAATGTGGGGGGTTTGGGAGGTAGGAAAAGAATAAATGAAACAAGATGGGATTAGGAGGGAGACAAACCATAAGAGACTCTTAATCTCACAAAACAAACTGAGGGTTGCTGGGAGTAAAGGTGTCGGGAGAGGGTGGCGGGGTTATGGACATTGGGGAGGGTATGTGCTATGGTGAGTGCTGTGAAGTGTGTAAACCTGGGGATTCACAGACCTGTACCCCTGGGGCTAATAATACATTATATGTTTATAAAAAAATAAAAAATTACCTTTTTTATCTCTGGCATCCCTGCCCCTTTGGTCTGAAATTTGTTTTGCTCAGTATTGAGATAGCCAGATCTTCTGGTAGGTCTATTTTTTTGTGTGTCTTTATATTTAAAGTGTTTGTTTTTATAGATAATATACAGTTGTTTTTTTCTTTTTTCAAAGATTTTATTTATTTGATAGAGCAGGCAGAGAGAGGAAGGGAAGCAGTCTCCCTGCTGAGCAGAGAGCCCTGATGCGGGGCTTGATCCCAGGACTCCGGGATCATGACCTGAGCGGAAGGCAGAGGCTTTAACCCACTGAGCCACCCAGGAGCCCCTGGGTTTTTTTTTTTTATGCTTTTTGATGAAATCTTCCCTTTTTTATTGTGGCAAATACACATAACATAAAATTTGCCATTTTAGCCTTTTTAAAGTGTAGAATGCAGTGGCATTTAGTACATTCACAATATTGTGAAACCATTACCATTATTTATTTCTTCATCATCCCAAACAAACTCTACCCATTAAACAGTAATTCTCTGTGCTCCCTCAGCCCCTACTTTCTGCCTTGTGAATTTGTCTCTTTTGTTGCTTAACCAACTGAGCCACCCAGGAGCCCAAGAATTGATATTCTTCTTTGAGTGTTTGGTAGAATTGAGTGGAGAAACCATTTAGGCTCGGGCTTTAGTTTTTTGTTTTTTTTAAGATTTTATTTGTCAGAGAGTGAGCGAGTGGGTACACACAGCAAAGGGGGTGGCAGGCAGAAGAAGAAGCAGACTCCCTGTTAAGCAGGGAGCCTGATGCAGGACTCAGTCCCAGGACCCTGGGATCATGACCTGAGCTGAAAGCAGATGCTTAACTGACTGAACCATCCGGACATCCCTAAGCTTGGGCTTTTCTTTGTGGATAGTTTTGTTTTCTGATTTTTTTTTAACTGGTTTTGCCTCATATAGGTTTATTCAGATTATTTCTTTTGTCATTTTTATAGTTTGTTTTTTTATTAATTGTATGTTTCATCTAAGTTACTTATTTTTGGTGTACTCTTCATGACCTTTTTTGTTTGTTTGTTTCTATAAAGGTGGCAGTAACATCCTGTCTTCTCTTCTGTTACTGATTGGAATCTTCTCTTTTTCTAGGTCAGACTGACTAAACGTTTGTTGATCTTTCAAAAGAACAACTTCTGGTCTCAAAGGTTTTTTTCTTTTAATCTTTTCATTTTCTGTTTTGTTACTTTTTCCTCTAATGTCATTTCCTTTGTTGGCTTTGGGTTTAATTTGCTGTCATTTTTCTAGTGTCTTAAGGTGCCTATATTTTCTAGTATTTTTTTTTAAGATTTTATTTATTTATTTTATTGAGACACAGAGGGAACACAAGCAGGGGGAGTGGGAGAGGGAGAGCAGGCTTCCTGCTGAGAAGAGCCCGATTAGGGGCTCACTCCCAGAACCCTGGGATCATGACCTGAGCCAAAGGCAGATGCTTAACAACTAAGCCACCCAGGTTCCTCTATTTTGTAGTGTCTTAAGGTGCATAACCTATAAGGTTAGGTTGTGGATTTGAGATCTTTCTTAATATAGACATTTACAGTTGTAAATTTTTCTCTGAACACTGCTTCGACTCTGTACCATAAGTTTTGGTATGCTTTATCTTCATTTTCACCTACCTAACAGTATTTTCTGATTTCTCGATTTTTTTCATTTCATTGGTTATTTATTCACGAGTGTGTTGTTTAATTTCCACATATTTATGAATTTCCCAGATTTCCTCCTGTTATTTCTAATTTCATTTCATTGTGGCTAGAGAACATATTTTAAATTATTTTTATGCTTCTGAATTTTTTGAGATTTGTTTTATGGCCCAGTGTTTGGTCCTCTGGAAAATGTTCCATATGCAGTTGAGAATGTATGTTCTGTTGTTGGAGTATTCTATAGAAGTCTGTCGGATCTGGTTTGTTAATGTTGCTCATGAGAGGAGGAGTAAGATGGCAGATGAATAGGAGACCTAAATATCATTGGGCCCCAGGAGTTCAGCTAGATAGCTATGAAACCATTCTGAACACCTACAAACTCAACAGGAGATCGAAGAGAAGGGCAGCGATTCTAGGGATAGAAAAGCGATCACTTTCTGGAAGTGAATCCCAGGTGATATATGGGAAGACATACTGCGGGGGGGAGGGGTTGGCTTCCAGCAAGTGGTAGAGCAGCGGAGCACAAAATTGGAACTTTTAGAAGTCTGCTCCACTGAGGGACATCACTCTAGAGGCTAAGTAGGGGATGGAGCCCTCACCGAGACAGTGTTGTCTCAGGACCTGCGGGGTCACAAAAAGACCAGGGGTACCTGAGTGTGGTAGAGCTCCCAGGTTTTGGAGCGGGGAAGCTGGCTGTAGAGACAGAGCCGAGGAGTAGGCTCTCAGCTCAGGGTTATCTTAAATCATGACCCAAGGCACAGTCTGCCCATTGCTCTTTGAGCAAGGACCACACAAGTGGTAGACTGGGGGAGAACTCCTCCTTCCTTCTCCGGGAGGAGTAGCACAGGAGCATGCTGCAGGAATCTGCTGGGTTTGGAGACTCTAAACAGGGCCATGTGCCAGAGATAAAAACAATAGGTCACAGGCTAGGTGAGCACAGAGTGCGGTGGGAAACCGGAGACATGGGAGTGATTGACTGCTTTTCTCTGAGGATGCACTGAGGAGTGGGGCCCCAAGCTCTCAGGTCCTACAGGGCTGGAGATGGGGAGGCTGCCATCTTCATTCCCGTCCTCCATAGCTGTACAGAAAGCATTCAGGGAATAAAAGCCACAGAGAGCAAAACTGAGCAGATTACTTAGCCTGGCCCTTAACAAGGGTGGTGCAATTCCTCCTCCAGCAAAGACATTTGAGAATCAGTGCAGCAGGCCGCTCCACCAGAATGTCAACAAGAACATCCAGCCAAGACCAAGTTCACCAATCAATGAGAACTGTGAAACTTCAGAGCTACAGGAATACAGCACATAGAATTCATGGCTTTTCCCCCATGATTCTTTAGTCTTTTAAAGTTAAATTTTTTAATTTTATTTTTTTCTTATTCTATTTTAAAATTTTACCTCTTTTCTGTTTTAACATTTTCTAACTATTCTATATTATCGATATCTTTTTCAAAATCTTTTAAAATTTTCATTGTTGTAGTTCTGTTCTATCCGTTCATTGTATTTAGCCTTATTTTTTGTATACATAGAGGTTTTTCTTTCTTTAAAATTATGGATGGGTGCCTGGGTGGCTCAGTGGGTTAAAGCCTCTGCCTTCGGTTCAGGTCATGATCCCAGGGTCCTGGGGTCGAGCCCCACATTGGCCTCTCTGCTCAGCAGGGAGCCTGCTTCCTCCTCTCTCTCTGCCTGCCTCTCTGCCTACTTGTGATCTTTGTCTGTCAAATAAATAAATAAAATCTTAAAAAAAAAAGGTTTAAAATTTTGGAATACAGTTTCTTCTAACAGATCAAAATAAACCTTAAATCTAGCACATGGCTTTGTTCTAGTCTCCAGCCTGATCATATTCTTTCCTCTTTTTTCCTTCTTTTTTCAACTTTTTTTTCTTCTTACTAATTTCTTTTTTAGAATCTTTTTAAGTTTTCATCTTTACAATCATATTCCATCCCTTAATTGTGCTTACTCTTATTTTTGTGTATATTTGTGTTTTTTTTCTTTAAAATTTTGGGAGCATTTTCTTCTAACAGACCAAAATACACCCCCAAATTCTTCCCCCACTCCCTGGTTTTGGGTCTCTTCCAATTTGGTTAGTGTATATTTTTCTGGTGTCATTGCTACCCTTTTAGTATTTTGTTCTCTCAGCCATCTGTTCTTACCTGGATAAAATGACAAGGCAGAAAAATTCACCTCAAAATAAAGAACAAGAGGCATTACCGACAGCTAGGGACCTAATCAATACAGACATTAGTAAGATGTCAGATCTAGAGTTCAGAATGATGATTATCAAAGTGCTAGCTGGGCTTGAAAAAAAAGCATAGAAGAGAATCTCTTTCTGGAGAAATAAAAGAACTAAAATCTAATCAAGGAAATTTAAAAAGCTATTAATGAGGTGCAATAAAAAATGGAGGCTTTTATTGCTAGGATAAATGTGGCAGAAGAGAGAATTAGTGATATAGAAGACCAAGTGATGGAGAACAAAGAAGCTGAGAAGGATAAACTACTAGACCACGAGGGGAGAATTCGAGAGATAAGTGATACCATAAGACAAAACAGTATTAGAATAATTGGGATCCCAAAAGAAGAAAGAGGGGCAGCAGGTATATTGGAGCAAATTATAGCAGAGATTTTCTCTAAATTGGCAAAGGGAGCAGGTATCAAAATCCAGGAGGCACAGAGAACGTCCCCCTCAAAATCAGTAAAAATAGATCCACACCCCATCATCTAGTAGTAAAACTTACAAGTCTCAGTGATAAAGAGAAAATCCTGAAAGCAGCTCGGGATAAGTCTATAACATGCAGTGGTAGAGATATTAGATTAGCAGCAGACCTGTCCGGACAGACCTGGCAGGCTGGAAATGACTGACATGATATATTGAGAGCACTAAATGAGAAAAATATGTAGCCAAGAATACTATATCCAGCTAGGCTATCATTGAAAATAGAAGGAGAGATAAAAAATTTCCAGGGCAAACAAAAATTAAAAGAATTTGCAAACATTGAACCGGCCCTAGGAAATATTGAAAGGGGTCCTCTAAGCAAAGAGAGAGCCTAAAAGTAGTAGACCAGAAAGGAACAGAGACAGTATACAGTAACAGTCACCTTACAGGCAATACAGTGGCACTAAATTCATATCTTTCAGTAGTTACCCTGAATGTAAATGGGCTAAATGCCCCAATGAAAAGACACAGGGTGTCAGAATGGATAAAAAAACAAGACCCATTGGGGCGTCTGGGTGGCTCAGTGGGTTAAGGCCTCTGCCTTTGGCTCAAGTCATGATCCCAGGGTTCTGGGATCGAGCCCTGCATCAGGCTCTCTGCTCAGCGGGGAGCCTGCTTCCTCCTCTCTCTCTGCCCGTCTCTCTGCCTACTTGTGAACTCCGCCTGTCAAATAAATAAAATCTTAAAAAAAAAAAAGGCTAAAGGCTTTAAAACAACAACAACAACAAAAACCAAGCCCCATTTATATACTGTCTACAAGAAACTCATTTTAGACCCAGACACCTCCAGATTTAAGATGAAGGGGTGGAAAACAATTTACCATGCTAATGGACATCAAAAGAAAGCTGGGGTGGCAATCCTTAAATCAGATAAATTAGACTTTTTTTTTTTAAATCTATTTATTTGACAGACAGAGATCACAAGTAGGCAGAGAGGCAGGCAGAGAGAGAGGAAGGGAAGCAGGCTCCTTGCTGAGCGGAGAGCCCGATGTGGGGCTCAATCCCCTGACCCTGGGATCATGACCTGAGCCGAAGGCAGTGGCCCTAACTCACTGAGCCACCCAGGCATCCCCAGATAAATTAGATTTTAAGCCAAAGACTATAGTAAGAGATGAGGAAGGACACTGTAGCATACTTAAAGATCTGTCCAACAAGAAGATCAAATAATTTGAAATATCTATGCCCCTAGCCTGGGATCATCCAGTTATATAAGCCAATGAATAACAAACTCAAAGAAACACATTGACAGTAATGCAGTAATAGTAGGGGACCTTAACAGCCTCCTCACTGAAATGGGCAGATCATCTAAGCAAAAGATCAACAAGGAAATAAAGACCTTAAATGACACATTGGACCAGATGGACATCAAAGATGTATTCAGAACATTCCATCCCAAAGCAACAGAATACACATTCTTCTCTAGTGCACATGGAACATTCTCCAGAATAGATCACATCCTGGGTCACAATTCAGGTCTCAGCTGGTACCAAAAGATTGGGATCATTCCCTGCATTTTTTTGGACCAAAATGCTTTCAAACTAGAACTCAATCAAAAGAGGAAAATTGGAAAGAACTGAAATACATGGAGGCTAAGGAGCATCCTCCTAAAGAATGAATGGGTCAACCAGGAAATTAAAGAAGATTTAAAAAAATTCATGGAAACAAATGAAAATGAAAACCTAGCTGTTCAAAATCTTTAAGACACAACAAAGGTAGTCCTGAAAGGAAAGTATATAGTGATACAACCCTTTCTCAAGAAACAAGAAAGGTCTCAAATACACACCTAACCCTGCACCTAAAGGAGCTGGAGAAGGAACAACAAAGAAAGCCTAAACCTAGCAGGAAAAGAGAAATAATAAAGATCAGAGCAGAAATCAATGAAATAGAAACCAAAAAAACAATAGAAAAAAAATCAATGAAACTAGGAGCTGGTTCTTTGAAAGAATTAATAAGATTGATAAACCCCTGGCCAGACTTATCCAAGAGAAAAGAGAAAGGACCCAAATAAGTAAAATCATGAATGAAAAAGGAGAGATCACAGCCAACACCAAAGAAATACAAACAATTATAAGAACACATTATGAGCAACTCTACGCCAACAAATTTGACAATCTAGAAGAAATGGATGCATTCCTGGAGACATATAAACTACCAAACTGAACCAGGAAGAAATAGAAAACCTGAAAAGACCCATAACCAGTAAGGAGATTGAAGCAGTCATCAGAAATCTCCAAACAAACAAGAGCCCAGGGCCAGACCGCTTCCCAAGGGAATTCTATCATACATTTAAAGAAGAATTAGTACCTATTCTTCTGAACCTGTTCCAAAAAATAGAAATGGAAGGAAGACTTCCACACTCATTTTATGAGGCCAGCATTACCTTGATCCCAAAATCAGACAAAGACCCCCCCCCAAAAGGAGAATTACAGACCAATAGCCTTGATGAACACAGATTTAAAAATTCTCACCAAAATACTAGCCAGTATGGTCCAACAATACATTAAAAGGATGATTCACCATGACCAAGTGGGATTTGTTCCTGGGCAGCAAGGTTGGTTCAACATCTGCAAATTAATCAGTGTGATACAATACATTAATAAAAGAAAGAACAAGAGCCATATGATACTCTCAGTAAATGCTGAAATGGCACTTGACAAGGTACAGCACCCTTTCTTGATCAAAACTTTTCACAGTGTAGGGTTAGAGGGTGCATATCAATATCTTAAGAGCCATCTGTGAAAACCCACAGCAAATATCATTCTCAGTGGGGAGAAATTAAGAGCTTTTCCCCTAAGATCAGGAACACGGCAGGGATGTCTACTGTCACCGCTGCTATTCAACACAGTACTAGGAGTCCTAGCCTCAGTAATCAGATAACAAAAAGAAATAAAAGGCATCCGAATCCGCAAAGAAGAAGTCAAACGCTCACTCTTTGCAGATGATATGATACTTTATGTGGGAAACCCAAAAGACTCCACTCCAAAACTGCTAGAACTCATACAGGAATTCAGTGAAGTTTCAGGAAATAAAAATCAGTGCACAGAAATCAGTTGCATTTCTATACACCAACAGCAAGACAGAAGAAAGGGAAATTAAGGAGTTGATCCCATTTATAATTGCACTCAAAACCATAAGATACCTAGGAATAAACCTAACCAAAGAGGCAAAGAATCTGTACTCAGAAAACTATAAAGTACTCATGAAAGAAAGTGAGGAAGACACAAAGAAATGGAGAAATGTTCCATGCTCATGGATTGGAAGAACAAATATTGTGAAATATTTGCGAAAATGTCTATGTTATCTAGTGCAATCTACACATTTAAAGGAATCCCTATTAGAATACCATCAGTGTTTTCAAAGAATGGAACAAATAATCCTAAAAATTATATGGAATCAGAAAAGACCCCGAATAGGCAGAGGAATGTTGGAAAAGAAAACCAAAGTTGGCAGCATCACAATTCCAGACTTCAAGCCCTATTACAAAGCTGTCATCATCAAGAGAATATGGTACCAACACAAAAACAGATACATAGCTCAGTGGACAGAAAAGAGAGCCCAGAAATGGACCCTCAACTCTATGGTCAACTGATTTTCGACAAAGCAGGAAAGAATGTCCAATGGAAAGAAGACAGTCTCTTCAACAAATGGTGTTGGGAAAATTGGACAGCTATACGCAGAAGAATGAAATTGGACCATTTCCTTAGACCGCACACAAAAATAGACTCAAAATGGATGAAGAACCTCAATGTGAGACAGGAATCCATCAAAATCCTTGAGGAAAACACAGGCAGCAGCCTCTTTGGCAGCCACAGCAACTTCTTCCTAGAAACATCACCAAAGGCAATGGAAGCAAGGGCAAAAATGACCTATTCGGACTTCATCAAGGTAAAAAGCTTTTGCAAATTAAAGGAAACAGTCAACAAAACCAAAAGACAACGGAGAGAATGGGAGAAGATGTATACAAATGACAAATCAGATAAAGGGCTAGTATCCAAAACTTGTAAAGAACTTATCAAGCTCTTTATCATCCAAAGAACAAAGAATCTAATTAAGAAATGAGCAGAAGATATGAACAGACATTTCTGCAAAGAAGACATCCAGATGGCCAACAGACACATGAAAAAGTGCTCAACATTGCTCGGCATCAGGGAAATACAAATCAAAACCATAGTGAGATACCACCTCATATCAGTTGAAATGGCAAAAATTAACCAGTCAGGAGACAACAGGTGTTGGCGAGGATTCAGAGAAAGAGGAACCCTCTTCCACTGTTGGTGGGAATGCAAGCTGGTGCAGCCACTCTGGAAGACAGTGTGGGGGTTCCTCAAAAAGTCAAAAATAGAGCTACCCTACGACCTAGCAATTACACTACTGGGTATTTACCTTAAAGATACAAATGTAGTGATTTGAAGGGGCACATGCACCCCAAGGTTTATAGCAGCAATGTCCACAATAACCAAACTGTGCAAAGAATCTAGATGTCCATCAACAGATGAATGGATAAAGAAGATGTGGTGTGTATGTATGTATGTGTACACACACACACACTCTGGAATACTATGCAGCCATCAGAAAACGTAATCTTGCCATTTGCAATGACGTGAATGGAACTAGAGGGTATTATGCTAAGCGAAATAAGTCAGTCAAAGACAATTATATGATCTCTCTGATACGAAGAATTTGAGAGGCAGGGCGGGGGGTCGTGGGTGGAAGGGAGGTAAAAAAATGAAAGAAGATGGGACCAGGGAGGGAGACAAACTGTAAGAGACTCTTAATCTCGGGAAACAAACTGAGGGTTGCTGGGGGGTGGGGAGGGAGGGATATGGTGGTTGGGTTATGGACACTAGGAGGAGTACATGCTATGGTGAATGCTGTGAATTGTGTAAGAATGATGATTTACAGACCTGTACCCTTGAAGCAAATTAAATGTTACATGTTAGTTAAATTAAAAGGCATAGTGTTGTTCACGTCATCTGTTTCCTTATTTTTTTTTTAAGATTTTAATTATTTATTTGACAGAGATTACAAGTAGGCAGATGCAGGAGGGGCGGGGTAAGCAGGCTATTACTGTTGAATTGTCTATTTTTTTCACTTGTTGTTTATTAAAAGATTTGTTTTAAAGTTTTTTATAATAGCTTTTGTTTAATTCAAGTTTAATTAGCACACAGTGGTATTTAGATGTACGCATTGTTAGTTTTGCAGGTACAGTATGATTCAAGAATTCTATACATTACTCAGTGCTCATCAGGAAAAATGCATTCTAAATCCCATTTATGTTTCACCCATCCCCTCACCCGTCTCCCCTCTGGCCACCATGAGTTTGTTCTCTTATATGAGTCTGTTTTTTTGTTTTTGTTTTTTTTAAAGATTTTATTTATTTATTTGGCAGATAGAAATCACAAGTAGGCAGAGAGGCAGGCAGAGAGAGAGAGGAGGAAGCAGGCTTCCTGCTGAGCAGAGAGCCTGATGCGGGACTTGATCCCAGGACCCTGAGATCATGACCTGAGCCGAAGGCAGAGGCTTTAACCCACTGAGCCACCCAGGCGCCCCGAGTCTGTTTTTTGATTGTCTTTTTGTCTTTGTTTTTTGTTTTGTTTCTAGAACTCCACATACAAGCGAAATATGTTATTTGTCTTTCACTATTTAACTGATTTCACTTTGCATTATATCCTGCAGGTCCATCATGTTGTTGCAAATGGCAAGGTCTCATTTTTAATGGCTGAGTGATATCCCATTGTGTGTGTGTGTATGTATCACAATTTCTTTATCCATTCATCTGTGGATGGACACTTGGGTCATTTCCATGTGTTAAGTATGGTAAATAATGCAGTAAACATAGGGGTGCATGTGTATTTTAAAATGAGCCTTTCTGTTTTCTTCTGGTAAATACCTAGCAGTGGAATTAAATGGATTATATTTTAATTGTTTTTAATTTTTTGAAGAACTTCCAGCATGTTTTCCACAGTGGCTGCACCAATTTGTATTCTTACCAGCAGTACAGAAGATTTCCTTTTATTCCACATCCTCACCAGCACTTGTTATTTCTTGTGTTGATTTTAGCCATTCTGACAGATACAGAATATCTTGTTGTGGTTTTGATTTGCATTTTTCTGATAATTAGTGGTGTTGAGCATCTTTTCCTGTGTTGGCCATTTGTATATCTTCTTTGGAAAAATGTCTTTTCAGGGCCTTTGCCTATTTTTAAATTGGATTATTTGGGGCTTTTTTTGTTTGTTTGTTTTTGGTGTTGTTGTATAAGTTCTTTATATGTTTTGGATATTAACCCCTTATAGGACATCTCACTTGCAGATGTCTTCTATTTTGCTAGGTTGTCTTTTTGTTTTGTTGATGGTTTCCTTCACTGTGCATTCATTTTTGTATAGTCCCAGCAATTTAATTTTGATTTTGTTTTCCTGGCCTGAGGGGACATATCTAGAAAACTATTTCTGTGGCCAGTGTCAGAGAATTATTGGCAGTGTTTTCTCCTAGGAGTTTCATGGTTTCAGATCTCACATTTAGTTCCTTTGTTAATCCATTTTGAGTTTATTTTTGTGTGTGGTATAAGAAAGTGGTCCAGTTTCACTTTTTTGCATGCAGATGTCCAGTTTTCCCAACACCATTTGTTGAAGAGACTATCTTTTCCCCCACTGTATATTCTTGCCTTCTTTGTCATAGATTAACTGACTATATATGCATCGGTTTATTTCAGGACTCTCTATTCTGTTCCACTGATCTGTGCCTCTTTTTCTTTGTGCTAGTACCATACTGTTTTGATTACTACAGCTTGTTAGTACATCTGGGATCATGATACCTGAAGTTTTGTACCTTTATTTCAAAATTGCTTTGACTATTTGGGGTCTTTTGTGATCCCTTATACACTTTAGTATTATTTGTTCTAGTTCTGTGACCAGTGTTACTGGTATTTGGATAGGGATTGCATTAAATCTGTAGATTGCTTTGGATAGTGTGGACATTTTAACAGTATTGGTTTTCTCAGTCCATGAGTATGGAATATTTGTGTCATCTTCAGTTTCTTCATCAGTACTTTATAGTTTTTAGAGCACAGGCCTTAAACCTTCATGGTTATGTTTATTCTTAGGGATTTTATTATTTTGGGTGCAACTGTAAATGAGTTTTTAAATTTCTCTTTCTGCTACTTCATTATTCGTGCATAAAATACAGTGGATTTTTGTATACTAATTTTGTGGCCCGTGACTTTACTGCTTTATTTATCAGTTCTAGTAGTTTTTTTGGTGGAGTCTTTAGGGTATTCTGTGTATATATATCATCTGCAAACAGTAATAGATTTATTTCTTTTTTACCAATGTGGGTGCCTTTCATTTCTTTTTCTTGTGTGATTGTTGTGGCTAGGACTTCCAGTATCATGTTGAATAAAAGTGGTGAGAGTAGACATCCTCCTCTTGTTCCTGATCTTGGAAGAAAAGTGTTCAGGTTTCCATCAATGAGTATGATGTTGGCTGTGGATTTTTCATATATGGTCTTTATTTTTTATTTTTTAAAAAAATTTATTTATTTGAGCAGGGGAGGGCTGGTGGGGGTAGAGAGAGAATCCCAAGCAGGCTCCATACTGAGCGCAGAGCCCAATGCAAGACTTGATCCAAGACCCTGAGATGACCTGAACTGAAATCAAGA
>RCUC01128367.1:0-22375 GCA_003697995.1 Taxidea taxus jeffersonii | reverse complement strand
TTTTTTTTTTTTAAGATTTTATTTATTTATTTGTCAGAGAGAGAGAGTGAGAGCGAGCACAGGCAGAGTGGCAGGCAGAGGCAGAGGGAGAAGCAGGCTCCCTGCCGAGCAAGGAGCCCAATGTGGGACTCAATCCCAGGACGCTGGGATCATGACCTGAGCTGAAGGCAGCCACTTAACCAGCTGAGTCACCCAGGCATCCCTCCAGCGAATTTCTTTATGATGAAATTTCAGACTGAACTTGACAAGGCGGGGAAAGTCATTGCTCTTAGAGCATAATTTCTGGGCGATAATTGGAATGAAAATTTGTTGTAAAGGAACAATTAAGAGCTAGATGGAAGAGAAAGGGAAACTATCTGTGAAATTAGGCCAGAGTTACAGAAGTTTGGTTGTGATGGAAGAAGAATTTGGAAAGAAAAGTAGGGCTTAATGAAAAATATTCACTAAAACATTTTATTTTAAAGATTTTATTTATTTATTTGACAGAGAGAGATCACAAGTAGGCAGAGAGGCAGGCAGAGAGAGGAAGGGAAGCAGGCCCTCCGCTGAGCAGAGAGGCCTGAATGCGGAGCTTGATCCCAGGACCCTGAGATCATGACCTGAGCCGAAGGCAGAGGCTTTAACCCACTGAGCCACCCAGGCACCCCTCACTAAAACATTTTAAAAGAGATTTGTTAATTTAAAAGAGATTTGTTAGGTTAAAAGAGATCTGTACATGTTTTTTTTGTTGTTTTGTTTTTTGTGGTTTTTTTGTGCATGTTTTAAGGTAAAGAAATAGGCTGATTGATGTCTAGCCCTCTGGAACATTTTAAATAAGAAATTAAGTATTATTATATTAAGTTTCACATAAAAATAAGATACAGTTCTATAAATGGACTTCAAGAGAGTAAGTCACTTGTACATTATATTATTTTTATGGTGGTCTACAGATCACTCATGATCTGCCTAACAGTATGGCTCTCATCCATTTATCTGGTACTTGTTCCCTTAAATAACTTTGCGAGAGCCACAGAGGTCTCTTTGCTATTCCTCAAACATACCAGGACTGTTTTCTATTTTCGGTCCATTCTATTTGCTGTTCCCTCTGCCTTGAACACACTCCTTCCCCTGGATACCTGCTTCGGTAGTCCCTCACGTCATTTAGGTGTTGACTGAAATGTACCTTCTCAATGAGGCTTTCTCTGATTTTCCTATTTAAAACCAAAATACTTCATTTTATTTATACTCTACTATTTATTCCCAGTTCTATCCCTTCACATCCCCCGTTTCTTGTTTTATTTTTTTTCATAGCACTTTACTCTACCAAACAAACTATATGTTTTACTTACTAATCTCATTTTTTGTTTTCCCTTACTAGAATTTAAAGTCCATGAGTTCAAGGACTTTCCTAACACTAGACACTAGAACAATATCTGGCACATAACAGGCACTTACTAAATGTTTGTTGCATGAATGAATGAAAGCAATATTCTTTGCAGAAACTCATGTGAGAACATTCTTCTTCTTCATCATTAACATCATTATTAATGAGCATGTTGGATGCTATATATGGAATTGGGCTTTATATAATTTCTTATTTGAGTGTTCAAATTTTTTCTTTTTTTCTTTTATTTATTTGAGAGAGAGAGAAAGCAGAAGCAGGGGGGAGGGGTAGAGGGAGAGGGAGAATCAGACTCTCCACTGAGCAGGGAGCTCAGTGTGGGACTTGATCCCAGGACCCTGGGGTAGTGACCTGAGCCAAAGGCAGACGCTTAACCAACTGAGCCACCTAGTCATCCAGCAAATTTCTATAAAGCACCAAATAGTAAATATTTTTGCAGGCTATATGGTCTCATCACAACTACTTAACCCAGTTATTATAATACATGAGTAGCCATAGACAGTCCATGAATGAATGAGTATGACTGTGTTCCAATATGACTATTTATGGACACTGAAATTTGAATTTTATATAATTTTCAAATGTTACAAAATATTTTCTTTTTTTTGGACATTTTTCTAATCATTCAAAAATGTAATAACTATTTTTTTTTTGTAATAACTATTCTTAGCTCATGGGCCATACAAAAATAGGCAATGGACCATAGTGGGTCTACAAGCTGTATTTGCCCACCACTGCTTTTATTGGTTTCTTAAACATAACTGTAGTTGAAACTTATTTTCCCATACGTGGTAGGGAGCAACAATGCAGATTAAACCCTAGTGACACATAATTCAAGAATATTCTTTGGCTCCAGAAATTTTCATATTGTTTCATTTTTGTTTTCCTGGGAACCTTATGTTTTCTTTACATGTTTATGGTACTAATATTTAAATGAATTCGCATTCTCTGAGCAGATGCCACATGATAGTGTTGGGAGGTCTTGGTGGTGTAATAGTCCAGGAGCAAAGCTGGGAAAAGCCCACCCAGGTTTAAAAGTTTGCCTATTTATAGGTGAATAATTTCCATATGGATGAATCAAGAGTTGTCAGCCAGGCTTAACGCCCATAGGACTGCCACTGTGAATGAGAATTGTGTTGCATTTTTTTTTAACATCATTCATAACAGACTTCTTAAATAAGTTACAAATGCTTTTAGTAATATAGCTCAGGGATAATTTTAGCTATGCTACATTGGCAGTTCTTCTACTTTAAAAAAATCAGAAAATAACCTATTATCAGATCAAGCTGTGATTTGAATAAAGTATCATATTTTTCTCGATAAGTGCAAAAAGAGAAAAACCGTTTTTCATTTTCAAAACTTTTTAACACAAGGCTCTTCACATACTTGATTTTGTCCAGTTCTTATAACAATGTATGTAGCTTTATTAACTATTTAAAATGTGAGAGAACTGGGGCGCCTGGGTGGCTCAGTAGGTTAAAGCCTCTGCCTTTGACTCAGGTCATGATCCCAGGGTCCTGGGATCGAGCCCCACATCGGGCTCTCTGCTCAGCAGGGAGCCTGCTTCCCCCTTTCTGCCTGCTTCTCTGCCTACTTGTGATCTGTCTGTCAAATAAATAAATAAATAAAATCTTTAAAATGTGAGAGAACTAACAGTGAAGTTAAGCGACACATCTAAGATGACAGCACCAGGACTTAATTCCAAACAGGTCTTCTGACCATATGAGGTGCAGACTCCTCACAGAAACTTCAGCCAGTCTTTTGTTTTCATGCTTCACTCTCTCCTCAGTGCCTCTCATTTCTAGCTTCACGTGCTCTTGAAGATGCTCAGAACTCTAGAGGTTCCTGGCTCTGCTTACTGTATTCAGATCTAGGAAGAGGAGAGTAGGCTATCACCAGTTACATCACTACCAATGGAGCTACCTACCAGCTCTGTTTCCTCCTCCAGCCATGTTAACTACTACACAGTTCTGGGCATGTTCTCTCTTAGTTCCTTAATACCCAGTCCTCCTCCTTTTCTCAATGCCTGGGACCTCTGAAGACTTCACCTTGTCAACAAATGCCTAATGAAATCTCTTGGATGTTTGGGCATAGACAGGCAGGAGGAATACAGAACCCTGGTGCTTCAAGTCTGGGTGATAGGGAGAATCAGGACATAGAGTCTGCACTTAGGGAGCAGTGATGGGAGCTCATTTTGAGGGAGGTAGTTCTGTTGGTTTAAGTGTGTCATCTTTGAGGTAATGATGGAGCAGCCTTGTAGACCTAGTTTTCTAACCTCCAAAAAAGTAAATTGGAGAGATAAGTTTAACCAAATATCTGAGGCGACAGCCAGATGGCAGAATTTATAGTTAGAATCAAAGTCTTTGTGTTACTTTTGAATGCTTCTTAGAGGTCTCATTTAAATAACCTCTATATTAGGAAAATGGGGGCTATCCATGCCTTTTTAATGTTGTTTAGAGAGTGAAGGATTGTCATAAATACTATACACAATTTGGGATGGTTGCATATCTTATGAATCAATGGGTGGCATATAAAAAGATTCCTCGGGGTGCCTGGGTGGCTCAGTGGATTGGGTCTCTGCCTTCAGCCCAGGTCATGGTCCCGGGGTCCTGGGATTGAGCCCCATATCGGGCTCCCTGCTTGGCGGGAATCTTGCTTCTTCCTCTCCCATTCCTCCTGCTTGTGTTCCTTCTCTCCCTGCATCTCTCTCTGTCAAATAAGTAAATAAAATCTTAAAAAAAAAAAAAAAGATTACTCAACACACCATGTGGAGAATGTTACAGAGTGTTATTCTTGAATTGTTTTCTCTTCTTCACTTCGGCATTTTTATGGTACCTTAGATATTTTTGTGTTATTATCATTATATTTTATGTTTCTTTATTTGGTTAAAACTGCCTGCTATTTATGTTTTAACAGATACAAGCTTTTTAAAAAGCCCCTTTCCATCCTTCTCCTTTCCTGTACCTCCTTTTTTCTTTTTCCATCACAGAGAAGTGTAACCCTTGAACATAACCCAGAAATCTAGATTTAGGCTAGTTGATGTCTTCATAGAAACAAGAAAAGGATTTATTATTTCTCAGTACCTAATTGAGAGAAAGCAGATGCTATTTTATCTATTCTAAATGGGAGAGGATAAGGGAATGGGTCCATGCATTATCATGTGAATGTCCTAATCCTGTCAAATGGCTTAGTCAAAATGAGAACGGTAATGAATTTAAACAGACAAGTACCAATAATGCTGCACAAACAAGTGCTGTTACACCGTACCAGCCTATACCTACAGGAGCAAAGCTATGGTTGCATTTTGTCTTTGATAAGGATTGTGCTGACTAGCCATGGCAGACCATGCTGGGTCACCCCCCTGGTATTCTATCACCTACCAAGACTGGAAAGGACACACAAGTGTGTTTAGTTCTCTAAGCATTTCTGGACCAAGGCAGTTTTATAGGTTGTACCTTTAGGTCTCTCAGTTCACAATTTAGTGTTTTCTTGAATGCACTGTATTATCTTGTAATTACGTTTTTGGACCTACAAGAAGTCATATGTTTTCATGGACTCCTCTCTTTTCCATACAGATGTCCGGAGGGTTTCTTGGGAGAATATTGTCAACATCGAGACCCCTGTGAGAAGAATCGCTGCCAGAATGGTGGGACATGTGTGGCCCAGGCCATGTTGGGGAAAGCCACATGCCGATGTGCCTTGGGGTTCACAGGCGATGATTGCCAGTACTCGACCACACACCCCTGCTTTGTTTCTCACCCTTGCCTGAATGGAGGCACCTGCCAAGTGCGTAGCCGGGATGACTATGAGTGCACCTGCCAAGTTGGTTTTACAGGTAACAAATGTGACTCAGGGCCGCATTTTCCTACTCTCAGCAGATGGATACCCTTCTTTAGCATCTCTTTGATCTTGACATGCTGCTCTGAAGGATCCTCTAACTCTGGTATGCTTTTAACATTATGATAAGGAGTGACAGTGTTCCAGACAACTATCTTTAACTTCCTTTTGAGAGTTCTAAGAGGAGAGAAAGAGAAAGGCAGAAGTATTCGACTTCCTAAAGTATGTATGTCAAGATTGGGGATCAGAACTTTATTTCACTGTCACTAGAAGAAAAGCTGTCTGTGCTATTGATTATTTGCTTCTTGAAATTTCTCCCTAGACATTCAGAGCACTGGTTTTTCTGGTTTTCTGTACTCTGACTATTCCTTTTGCTTTTGCATTGCCTTGTCCTCATCCGTTAAATTTTTGTGTTCCTTGGAACTCTATTTTGAGCCCACTTTTGAGCCATATCACAGCTCCCACAGCTCACTATCTCCAGTGGGTTCAGCTGTCATTATCTTCATCAGTTGCTAGTGACTCTTACAGTCATCCTTTTCACTCCATCCCTACCCTGACATTCAGGCTCATATTTCTAACTATCTGCTGCAAGTTTCCTTAGAAACTTGGCAACGGTGCCTCACACTCAGCATGTTGATATAAATGGGTGGTGGTGATGTATAGTCCAAGTATTTCAAACTAGACCCCTCCTCTTCCTTACCCTACTTAGACTCAGGCTCCTAATCTAGCCCCTGAAGCACCTCTCACCTGACTACTCTTCTCTCTTTCTTCTCCTGCTCTGCAGTTGAGGTCCATCTTGTCTATGTTGGTGACAGCTCAGCCCTCACCCGGGCTCCTGCAGTTGTTTCCTAACTGGTTTCCTTGCCTTTACTTTCTCCCTGTCTTGCTCACCTGTCCCATTGT
The DNA here is from genome assembly GCA_003697995.1 of Taxidea taxus jeffersonii. Taxonomy (NCBI): domain Eukaryota; kingdom Metazoa; phylum Chordata; class Mammalia; order Carnivora; family Mustelidae; genus Taxidea; species Taxidea taxus. The sequence goes on along the minus strand of RCUC01128367.1, from coordinate 16,254 downwards.
CACATCTTTGATCATAAAAGCCGGTCTTCTCACAAACTCACCTACTTAAATGCCCAGTGATTTTTATCATCTGCAGGGTCAACTGCAAACTCTTTTACATGGCTTTCATAGCCCTTCATGGTTTCAGCCTTACATCTTTTTATAGCCTCACTTCCCACAAGCATCTAGCTCTATTCACACCAACAGCGTTCTCATCATTTCCTGAAAATGTCATACTTCTGTTGCCTCCATGCTATTGCACACCCCTTTGCCTGGAATGTTCTTTTCTATAATTGGTGATTGCCCAATGTTATTTAAAATTCTGTTTTAGTGACTTTTTTGTGATTCCTTTAGGCAGGTAGTCTTTATGTTCTATTATCTTATATGTCACATTTTATTGTAATACTTTTTTTATATGTCTCTCATCTGACTAGATTATGAGTTCTTCAGAGGTGGGTTTGAGCTTTATTCAAAATCAACCATAAATGTTTATTAAGTTAGATGAGGAAAACAGAACCATTCACTATTTTGTCCCCTGCTACACCAGCATTTCTGTAAATATGATAAGCAAAAATTAAAAACATACTCAGTAAACTAGACTGGATTGGTTAGTTTGGAATACCTATTTTACTGATTTTTCATTAAAAGGTGTTGGTAGGGGTAGAGGATAGTTAGAATGGCCCATTATCTTCATCATGACTATGACAGAATTGTTGTTGTCAGAATTGTTGTTGACAGAATTGAAGAGATTTGGTGGTTAAAAGAATAATTTTTTCCTCATTGTTAGTTTTGAATTGTTTTGCTCCCCAACTGAAGGGAAGGCCTAGACATTTAAACCATTTTAATCCTGACTAGTGGAAATGGCAGTAATGTCTTCTTAATAATTAAAATGTTACTCTGAAATGATCCCCATATTAAAACTTCTTCTTTTGCCATTAAAAGGATCTCTTCTTGGGACGCCTGGGTGGCTCAGTTGGTTGGGCAGCTGCCTTTGGCTCAGGTCATGATCCCAGCATCCTGGGATCGAGTCCCGCATCGGGCTCCTTGCTTGGCAGGGAGCCTGCTTCTCCCTCTGCCTCTGCCTGCCACTCTGTCTTCCTGTGCTCGCTCTCTCTCTAACAAATAAATAAATAAAATATTTAAAAAAAAAAAAAAGGATCTCTTCTTGGTGTTCTGCAGGGCTCTGATTATTTTCATACATCTGCCTTTGTCTGTCTTTGGGAATTACAACAGTTAAGTGTACCCTTTTGGTTTTGTGGTAGCCCTTAGACTCCACCCAATCAGACCTTCTTAGCTTCAATCATAGTTGAAGAAACAGTGTTGGGAAGTTAGTGCCTATATGTAGCAAAGGTTCAAGACCTTTCTGTTTCAGTTGTAGGCAAATATTCTGTACACACGGTTTTCAGAAGGAACCATTTTTATCTCTTCTCCACTGTAGGTAAGTTCCTCTCAGAGGAATGAAGAAAAAATAGGAAGAAGAATTTTAGTTCCTTCTTTTTCTCTCTGCTTAGCATCCTAAGATACATATACTGTGCCTGTTTTTTTTTTTTTTTAAGATTTTATTTATTTATTTGAGAGAGAGAGAGTACACACAAATAGGGGGAGGGGCAGAGGCTAGAGCAGACTCCCCACTGAGCAAGGAGTCTGATGTGAGCCTGTATCCCAGGACCCTGGGATCATGACCTGAGCCACAGGCAGATGCTTAACTGACTGAGCCACCCAGGTGCCCCTGCTGTGCCCAAATTTTTATTGTACCTTTCACCTTTGATGTGACATTCCTTGATAGAGAGCATGTCTGTGTGCTCATGTGTCACCTCCTTCTTTCTTTTAGAAAAGCTGTCATGGCTTTCATTTGTTTTTCTATGAGCATCAAATATTTGGGTGTTTACCGAGACAGCCAATTGGAATACTAACAAGTTCAGGAAGTTCTCATAATCTCTAGCTAAAAACAAAAAGCTTAAGCTGATGAAAACAAAAATCCGTATGAATACCAGATTTACTAATAGCGTGGGATTTTTTTTTCTTTCTACCTCAGAGACATGCCATAGGATCCAGCACATCAGAGTCTTCTGACTTCTCTTATATTTTCCTGCCTGAGAGTCTGCAAGACTTATCATTCTAGGCCTTTATTCTCATGACAGCTTCTAGTTTTTTTCATAGATAAGTAGCCAGAGATTCTTCATCCTCTTCAAACACATTAGGCAATATTTTTTTTTAAGATTTTATTTATTTATTTGTTAGAGAGAGACAGCGAGCACAGGCAGACAGAGTGGTAGACAGAGGCAGATGGAGAAGCAGGCTCCCTGCTGAGCAAGGAGCCCGATGTGGGACTCCATCCCAGGACGCTGGGATCATGACCTGAGCCGAAGGCAGCCACTTAACCAACTGAGCCACCCAGGCGTCCCCACATTAGGCAATATTTATGGCAAGATCAAATTAATAAAATGTTCCCCAGAATATGTGTGTGGTTTGTGTTTAAAGGAAATAGAAATAGCATTGACTTGTTTCTATCATATAAGAGGTCTGTTTAGTAACTATATATTGTGGAAAAGATCAATACATTTTATTCACTCAAAAGACATGCTCTGAGAGTCTACTACAGGGATCCAGCACCTGCCTGTGTGGTGGGTGATATAATAAATGGAAGCAGGAAATTTGGGGTCTGTGTACTTATGTGCAGATGTGTGTGTGAGACAGAGAGTGATTTAGGGAGCTGAGGAGGCCAATAAGGTAACTTATGAGTAGAATTGTTGAGTGGGAGTTCACTAGGTAAACAAAAAGGAAGATGGCATTCCAAACAGAGGAGCAGCTTATACAAAGACAAGGTGTGAGACAGTAGGTAGATCCAGACCCTTCTTTGTCCCCAAAGAGACAGGTGGAATCCTCCAAGGGTGGGTTTTATATGACTAGCCTACAGTCCCCTCCATATGCTCCACTGGGTCTTTGTATTTGGCTGAGGGCCCTAGGGAGTGCCTATATCAGATGATCTTGAGGAGGCTCTGATTTGGGCTTCCTGTGAAGTTCAAATAGCTTAGGGATGCTCCACATAGTAAGTAACGTTGGTTGGGTGGGAGATGTGGGTTGTTGAGGATGGGGCAGGCTCACACTTCAGTGGGCAGCACTGAGTTCTTCTCTCCTTCCTTAGGTAAGCTGTGCCAGTGGACTGATGCCTGCCTGTCTCATCCCTGTGCAAATGGAAGTACCTGTACCACTGTGGCCAACCAGTTCTCCTGCAAATGCCTCACAGGCTTCACAGGACACAAGTGTGAGACTGATGTCAATGAGTGTGACATTCCAGGACAGTGCCAGCATGGCGGCACCTGCCTCAACCTACCAGGTTCCTATCAGTGCCAGTGCCCCCAGGGCTTCACAGGCCAGCACTGTGACAGCCCCTACGTGCCCTGTGCACCCTCCCCCTGTGTCAATGGTGGCACCTGCCGGCAGACAGGTGACTTCACATTTGAATGCAACTGCCTTCCAGGTAAGAAGAGCCCCTAGTGTCCTGGGGTTGGGGGATACACCTTCAACGCAGGAGGAGGGTGGTGGGTGTGGCTCAGTTGCTCCTTCAGGAAATATTCTTTGCATCAGGGAAAAGGGGAAATAAGAATTTTCCCTGGGGTGGGTTGCTGGTGAGGGAAGAGTTTTATGGGCTAACAGGGTCCATAAACTGAGTAGGGGGTAATTTAACATGTCAGAGTTTATGATGATGAGTGGCTAGGAAATTGTTTATTGTCCTTTTTGGAAGAACAGCAAGAAATAAAAGAAACAGCTCTGAGAAAGATAGATAGGTGTATGGAATGGAAGGGAACACAATGAGAATTAGATGTTGAAAAATATGTGTGATTAGTAAAGTGCTTTACACTGAATTGACAGTAATACTAGGTGATCAACTTTCCTATATGCTTTTACCTCTGAAGGAATAATAGATTACTTTCCTACCTACCTAAATGTACCTGCCTACCTTTTGTAATGTTCCCTGGGCTCCTGGCCCTCTCTAGGTACCCTCTGAGACTTTGGGTAACCTTGCTCTGACTTGAAGCTAGAGAATTTTGGAACTGGGGTAGTGCTTGTGTTACTCAGTGGGCACTTTTTGATGCATGCTGATAGATAAGGTATGGCACAACCAGACATAATTACAAAACAGAAGCCAAGAAAAGAGCAACGTATGGGAGCTTGGGGGCCCAGGGTTCCGTAGAGGTGGAGAAAGGAGCAAACCTGACAATTCTCTAACCCCTTGTAAAAAATGAGGAGGAGGCTGAAAACTGAGAATTTTGATTGGGAACAGAACACAGCAGCTGGAGCAGATGAATTACTAAGCAACAAAGATTCTGTTTTTATACAAATATCCTTAGTCCAAAAACAAAAGAAGGAAAACTGTAGGGGGGAATAAAGTGCTAATAAGCAGAATTGCCTCAAAAAGAAATTGTTTTAGCTACTCTTTCAAAATGGGGATCTTAGATTCTGGTCTTGTGGATGTGGTTCACATATAATGGGATTGTGTGTTTTATCTTTTGGGGATTAAAGGTCATATGTTGGTCTTTGATATAAAACCAAATGGTAACTAATTCATTTTATTCAGTAAAAATTTATTGACTGCCACTTGTTTTCTGGGCACTGTGCTATGTGCTTAGAAAGGAGTGATACAAGATGCTGCCACATAATAAAAAACTTTATGCCATTTAACTGTAAGCTACCAAAACAAGCTATTAATTGTATTGCTTTCAGTTTCTCTTTCAATGAAGAGTAGGTAATAAATCATTCTAGACAATAAACAGATTTTATTGACAGAATGTTACTGTCATCCATATTACCTTGCAGAAGAAATAACTAAAAGATACCTTTTTTCACTCCCATATTTGTTGGCCATATTCTGAAGGTTAAAGAAGGAGCCAGAAATACAAACAATTTAATTTTACATATATTCTGATACTCTAGTGATCTAATAGTCTAAGTGGCTAATAATTGAGGTTAGCATGATTTATTGTTGAAAGCTAAATGTGTTTTTTCAGTTTCAAGAAAATTTTTTTAATAGTTGCCTAGAACAAGAGGTTGATTTGGCAGAGAAATACTGACGGGAAGTCAGAGAAGTCAATAAAGGAAGTTTTTAGCTACGAGAGAGTGATTGTTCACTCCCATAGTCTCTGCATTGTTATCCATTAGCCGTGATAAGAACCTTAGGGAATTCTGAGAGTGTGTCCAGGAAAGGATCTGTCAAACCAGAATAGTATCTCCTCCTTGAGAAAGGAAATAACCAGGGATTCCACAGCTGAGAGGCTGCCAGGGCTTATGGAATGGAATAAGGAGATCTTGGCTGTCTCTTACGCTCTTATTGTAATTGAAAGCAAGACATTTGTTTACTCACTGATGAAGTGTGTGTGTGTGTGTGTGTTGGGGTTCAGGATGGGGATGCAGGGGCAGAGAGAAGATTTGGCAAAGAGAAAACTAACATTTATTCAATGCCTTTTATGAGTTAGGCACTGTGCCAGGTACTTCTGCGTCCTTTAGCTCAATTATACGAAAACCTTGGGGATAGGTATTATTTTTCTAGAGTTCCCAGGTGAAATAGCTCAAGTTTGGAGATGTTAAGAGATTTACCCAAAGTTGCATGCTAACATGTGGTTAGGCTGAGGTCTGAAAACCAGACAGGTTATTTCTAAAGCCTCTACATCTTACTGCATCACACTGCACTCTTTGTCTATCCCTGAAGGTGCTTTGAAAATGTGTGACACTTTTTTGTTAAATGCTTTCAGATGTTTGGATTAAAGAAAAGTAGGAGATACTTCTAATTATGATCAAATACTCTTTGTTACATGTCAACCTATGTATGGCACCATACAGACATTTCAGATAGTTAAGTAGACTAGTTCTTTCCATTTGGGGTTTCATGATCTCAAATAGATGACATCAGCCTAGACAATGTATAAAAAGAAATTTAAAAAGAATTCAAAACAGTAGATGATGCAGGATGTATTTACACAGTTTGCAAGATTTTATACTCATTGTTTTTATGTCCCAGGTGGAGTTTGGAAAGTATTAATTTTATTTCCATATAAGGAAATAGTACCTGGAGATGATTTTTTCTGAGAAAGTCCTTTTCATAATGTAATACCATTCTCCTTGCCCCTCCTTCCATTGTGCTCTGCACTATTCAAGAGACTAAAATGTTACTTAAAATAATAATCACTACCTCAATGTAAATAATACCCTTATTTGAAGGGAGTCATTGTTTCAGTTCTAAAAATGGAGAAACCAAGTCAGCAGGAGGGAAAAAGGCATGTTAGGTTATTAAGCAACTCCCATGTGCTTCCTGCCACATTTCAAGTCGTTGCACTTTTAATTGAGGCCTACCCTAATCACCCTATTTCAAACAGTAACCAGCTCCCTCCCCCCTTAATTATTGGCCCTGGTTGACTTTTTCTTTTCTTTTTCTGTAACACTTATCATCTGCTTAGTATATAATTTGCACTATATAATTTACTTCATTATGTCTATTGTTTATTGTCTGTCTTTTCCAAATTCTGCCGCCTCTTCCCCTCTTCAGAGTGGAAGCCAGAATCTTTGTTTTTGTTTAGTGATGTATCCCAAGCACCCCAAAACAGTGCCAAGTTCATAATAGGGACACAAATATTTATCGACCAAGTGAGTTTAGTATAATATCATAGTATTAAGAATGTAATTTTGGTCTTTTCATTTTCTTCCTGATATCATACATCCTAGACTTAGTGTGCTTTCTCCTTTAGTTCTTGTGTACTCTGGGACTAGATAAGAATTTCAGAGTCCTTTTCAACTCTGAAAGTCAGTGAACTGCACATAAGTTAGTGACTATATTCAAATGGTCAAGTTATAGTTCTTTTCCTGCAAAGGACACTATAGTTACTGTGAGTTGATTTTTAAATTTTTATTGTTGAAGTGTAGTTGACATACAATGTTATATTAGTTTCAGGTGTACAACATAGTGATTTGACAATTTTATACATTACACAGTTCTCACCACACTAAGTGTAGTCACTGTCCCTATTATAACACTATTACAGTATTAGACTATATTCCCTCTGTTGTACTTTTCACCTCCATGACGTATTTATTTTATTACTGGAAGTTTGTCTCTCTTTATGCCTCTTACCTCTTTTGCCCACCCTTCCCACCTCCACCTCCTTTCTGGCAACCACCAGTTTGTTCTCTATATTTAAGAGCCTGTTTTGTTTTTTAGATTCCACATATAAGTGAAATGATACGGTATTTGTCTTTCTCTGACTTATTTCATTTAGCATATAATACCTTCTAGGTCCATCCATGTTGTCATAAATGGCAAGATTTCATACTTCTTATGGTTGAGTAATATGATTCTAGTATTTGAATATTACTGTAAGACTCATGGAGAGGGAATTAAAACTGCAGAAAATGACCAGTCTTGTATAACAGAGAAAGAAGTGTTTCTCTACAGAGGGAAGAAAAAAGGAAAATATTCAAGAGGGAACTAATAGAATCAGACCAAGGAACCATATTTCATCTTCTCCTTGGATGATCAGCTGTTAATAATCCAGATCCTTTGTGGGCTGCCATTAAATAAGTCTTTAGCAGAAGAGAATAATTTTAACATAAGAGTAACATAGAAAATAAATTATTGGATCATTGATTCCCAGTATTTTTGCATTAGGGCCAAATAATGGGGAGAGAATGAGTTAGGCTGGTTTTGTATTTGTGGATATTTTAAAAAGTAGCACAGGTAATCAGGGAACAGTGGATTGTTTGACTCTACTGGCTGTGCCTTGTGAGTTCACAGTTCTATTGGCCAGTCCTCAACGTGCTTTACGTTTCTTTTTCTCCTATACCTCTGTGTTCCTCTATTATTTTTTTAAAAATTTCATAAAGAACTGTCTGATCTGTCCTCTCCAAACAACAGAGGTTTATTCTTTGTGAACCACCTCTGTACTTTATAGGCTGAGTATATGTGATATCCCTATATCATTAAAATAAAGCTTAAGCCCATTTTGTGGCTTTTGTGTCTGAGCTTAAAAACTGTTAGAAGTAATTCCCTCTTGCATTCTCATACGCAAGGGCATGTAGCTTTCTCTTGGGTATTATATTAATCATACTTTTGCAGGTTTCTCTGGAGCAGATGCAGAAATGATCATACCACTTTCCAGTGTACATTATTTTAGTTCCAGTTTTAGTTGATGTTCCTAGAAATCTTTCTTATTCTCCTATGCTGAGTAGTTTCAACCATGCTATCTCCTTAGCTTTCAATCACCTTCCCCTGCCCACCTTGTCTTTTTATATAGAAATTATTCTTTTTTAAAAAAAGATATTATTTCTTTAGAGAGAGTGAGTAGGGGAGGGGTAAAGGGAGAGAGAGAGAGAGAGAGAGAGAGAATCTCCAACAGACTCCACGCTGAGTGCAGAGCCCGACATGGGGCTCCATCCCATGTCCCTGAGATCGTGACCTGAGCCAAAAATCAAGAGTTGGACACTCAAGTGACTGAGCCACCCAGGTGCCCTAGAACTTATTCTTTATGATGTGTCAAAGGCACCTATTTCACTGAAGTGCCTTCAATGTTCCCAATCCCCGTGGGGATTGGAGACCTCCATAAGGTCTTTTGGTAATTTGTATACCTCTAATACAACGCTTATCAAGCTGATTATTTATTTGTTCATCTTTCCCAGTAGACACTCTCTTTTAACTCCTCTTGCCAGTATCCAACTTAGTGCATGGCACAAAATTGAGACCCAGTGAATATTTCCACAAATGAATGAATTGAATGTGATAGAAGAGAGAATTATTGTATTCCATGATTTAAAATATATATACCGAGGGACGCCTGGGTGGCTCAGCTGGTTAAGCGGCTGCCTTCGGCTCAGGTCATGATCCTAGTGTCCTGGGATCGAGTCCCACATCGGGCTCCTTGCTCAGCAGGGAGCCTGCCTCTCCCTCTGCCTCTGCCTGCCACTCTGTCTGCCTGTGCTCACTCCCGCTCTCTCTCCAACAAATAAATAAATAAAATCTTTTTTAAAAAAAAAAATATATATATATACTGAATTTCTTTTGATTCACCTTATTCATTTTTTTGAATTTTTTGGTGATGAATTTAGAAGAGTGGAGATCATTAGGGAGATACCAAGAGAGGTGTGCAGGAGCAGCAACCTGGGTGGGTGGGGGGCTCGGGGATACATGGGCCAGTCATGAGGGTCAGCAAGCTCATCTGGGCCCATTTGGAGAATGGAAGGTGTGTGCCAAGAAAACCAACTGGACAGGTATGAGACTAGATTGCTTTTGTGACAGATTTCTTCTTGGGGGGTTGGGGGAGAAAATAGACTTGTAGCTCTTTTTTGCCTTTGTCCAGTTTCTGATATTTCTGGTTTTTCCCTCACTCTTTCATCCTTGTGGACTTAAGCTCCTCCAGAGTACTTTTAGCCTGGTATGAGAGAATCCTAGTTGTGTCTTCCTCTTTCTGTTCTCTTCTTTGTGTCTCTCCAAAAGCCCTTCCACCGTCACACATCCCAGCATCTGGAAGTGGAAAGATACAGATGCTTTCTTAAGAGATGCTGTTCTCTGTGTGGGATGACAAGTTCAAAAAATTCTTTTCTGCTCCCCACCCTCACTGTCATCATTTATCAGTTACATGGGCCATGGTTTTATAACAGCACAGTCTTAAAAATGTTCCTTCTAAGTTTAATTTCTCTCCTTTTGGCCTTTTAAGGATGTGAATTGGCTTTAAGCAGTAGACTTCTTTTAGTATGGTCACGTGAAACTCTTTGTAAATCTGCTACACCCATCCCACCCACAGGTCTGGAGATTTGTCTGTTTCCCTTTGCCCTAGAACCTTAAAATACATTTTTAAGAAGTGATTGCACTGTAGCTTATTCATATAAGCCTTACCACCACCTCCCCTCCTTGGGTGGACTTTCTTATAAGAATTTGCTAGCTATTTCCAAAAAGAGGTCTGTATTTCTATTTTTAAAGCATAAATCCTGTCTTAACTCTGGAGGAGAACTGATTTAGCTTGGGTTTTCTCAGACATGGGAACTTTTAACCTTAGGTTGGTTTTTCAAATTTTTACAAGGGAACTCTGGGGTCCCAGACAGCATACTAGTTTGGAACTAGTTTGGAACTAGTTCCATACTAGCTTCTGCCTACCAGCCATGTAAACTTGGATTAAGTCAGCAATATGGCCTTCAACTTCTTCATCTGTGACATAAAAGGATTAGAGTAGATACTTTCCAAGGGCTGTTTGAGTCAATTCATATATATAGTAGTAGTAGCTAATATGTATAGATCACTTATGCATCAGGCACTGTTTTAAGTGCATTCCCCCCAATAGAATAGCTTTAGTGAGATATAATTTACATACCACTTAATTTGCTCTTTAAATTGTACTGTTCAGTGGTTTTCAGTGTATTCACAGATATGTGTCACCATCACCGCAATCAATTTTAGAACATTTTTATCACTGCAGAAGGAACCTCGTACCATCGGCAGTCACATTGCATTGGTCCCTAATTCTCCCCCAGAACTGTGCATCTACTAATCTACTTACTGTCTCTATAGATTTAGTTCTTCTGGACATTTCATATAAATGGAAACATTTCTTTCACCTAATATTTTCAAAATTCATTCATGTTATAGGAGGTATCAGTGCTTCATTCCTTTCATGGCTCTTGAAGTATTCCATTGTAAATTTATCACATTTTACCCCTACTTTTTAAAAATTGAAGTATAATTAACATATATTATTATATTAGTTTAAGGTGCAAAACATTGATTCAATAATCCCATACATTACTCAGTGCTCACCACATTTTATTTATCCATTCACCAGTTAATTGTCATTTTGGGCTGCTTCTGCTTTTTTGGTGATTATGAATAATGCTGCTGTGAACATTCTTTTTTTAAAGATTTTATTTATTTATTTGAGAGAGAGAGAGAGCGAGCATAGGCAGACAGAGCAGCAGGCAGAGGCAGAGGGAGAAGCAGGGTCCCTGCTGAGCAAGGAGCCCGATGTGGGACTCGATCCCAGGCCGCTGGGATCATGACCTGAGCCGAAGGCAGCTGCTTAACCAACTGAGCCACCCAGGCGTCCCTGCTGTGAACATTCTTAAACAAGTTTTTGTGTGGACATATATTTCTCTTGGGTCTTTATTTAAGGGAGGAATTTCTGGGTGATATGGTAATGCTGCTTAACCTTTTTAGGAACTGCCAGACTGTTCCAAAGTGGGTGCACTCCTTTACATTTCAACCAGCAGTATATGAAGCTTCCAGTTTCTCCACATCCTCACCAACACTTGTTATTATCTGTTTTTTTTATTATGGCCATCTGAGTTGGTGTGAGATGACATCTCATTGCAGTTTTGATAGGCATTTCCATGATGGCTAGTGGTGTTTTAGCATCTTTTCATGTGCTTATGGCTATTTGTATATCACCTTTGGAGAAATGTCTATTCAGGTCCGTTACCCATTTTGTAATGGGTTATTAGCCTTTTTATTATTATATTATTTATACTGTATTGTTATTATTGCTGTAAGTGTTCTTTATCTATCCTGGATACAAGTCTCTTATCAGATAAATGATTCATAATTATTCTCTCTCATCCTGTGGTCTCTTTTCACTTTCTTGATGGTATCTTTTGAAGCCTAAATGTTTTTAATTTTGATGAAGTCCAAACTTTCCAATTTTTATTTAGTTGCTTGTGCTTTTGCTCATATTTATGAAAGCTTTCCCTAGCCCGTCACAGAGAGTCACTACTATGTTTTCTTATGAGAGTCTTATAATTTTAACTCCTAGATTTTAAGTAATTTTTGTGTTATGATATGGGAAAGAGATCCAATTTATTATTATTTTTTAAAGATTTTATTTATTTATTTGTCAGAAAGAGTGAGCACAGGCAGACAGAGTGGTAGGCAGAGAGAGAGGAGGAAGCAGGCTCCCTGCCAAGCAAGGAGCCCAATGCGGGACTCGATCCCAGGATGCTGGGATCATGATCTGAGCCGAAGGCAGCCGCTTAACCAACTGAGCCACCCAGGCGTCCCCCAATTTATTCTTTTGCCTATAGATGTTCAGTTGTCCCAGCACCATTTACTTAATTAAGTGCTCTGTATATCTAACTAATTTATTCTTTATAGTAATCTTTTGTAGTAGACCCTGTTAATTCCCCCAGAGAGGAAAGAAAGTTTCAGCATTTTGCCCCTGTTCACTCACCTATTGCATATGAAGGTTGATTGTTGAACCTAGGCCCCCCCCCGAGGCCATGCTTTAATGATGAATTAACTCTTAGCAACCTGCTTTCTTATCTACTTGCCTTTGACAGGGAAGAACTACCTTGAAAATAGTCATAAAAAGAAAACATTTTATTTCTTATTGTTGTGGTTATGCTGAAATGCTTCTGCTTTCTTAATCTGTCTGTGGTTGGTGAATTCAGTTAGTTTTAGCATCGGCTAATAAAAATTTAGGATCACAGTTTCAATTCCTAGTAGTTTGGCTATCACCTCCCTGACACTATGGTCAACCATATTAGTCTTAGGCACCAGAGAGATCAAATTACCAGTTCCAGAATACCACTAGACCACACAGGTTCCAGCAGTGGTGGGCCAAGAGCCCTATTTCCCTCCCACACTCTAAAACTTCATCTTTAACTTTTCTAAGGAATGTTTTCATAAAGAGTGCTAGGGTAGAAGCAAAAACCTCAGTTCTTGTTCAGACACTGCTACTTGGTGGATCTGTAGATTTGCCCTTACTTTATCTTAATTATGGGTGGGCTTAAACCAGAATTTTCTGAGTCAGTTCACTTGTAAGACTTTAATACAATTAAACAGATATATGAGTAATACGATGAATTTTTAAAAATCTGAGTCTATAAAAATTTTCACAGTCTTTCTCAAGCTTACTTAGTGATTTATCTGCTTGAATGGACTGAATACTGAATGCCTAGAGAAATCAAATTCTCCTTAGTCAAGCTTTCAATTATCCCCATCTTCTGTGAAGTAATTTTCTTTGGTATCTGTAAATTTTTTTTTGGCCACTTGGTTTATACGCATTTACATGACCGCCACTTTATTCAGAGAAACCAGCCATGTTGCAGTGTAACAAAGCAGATGTAGAATATCATCACAGCGGCTTGTGGTAGGAATGAATAAAGCAAGGTGTGATTGCTGTCTGTCCCACTGACCAGGCTGTAATTACCCCAAAAGCAGGGATGTTCTGTCTTTTTTATTCACAGTTAAATCCCCAGTGCATAGTATAAGACCCAATAAATGTTTTGAGCGAGAGAAGAACCTTAGGGACATTTTGAGGAGGCTATACTATATTTCAAATAGGAGTTGAACATTCAGTTTTAAAGTTGGTAGTCTTCTGTCTTAATAGCTAAGGGATTTGGTAGCCAAGGAGAAAGAAAGGAAAAAGCTCGGTATGCAAATTACAGAGAAACACACTGTGGGCAGTTAGGGTGAAGTTTGGTGTGTTGGTTTCATTTTTCATAAAAGGGAAAAATCAAGAGGAAGGAAGTAATGCCATAAATGTGGAGAGGAAATTGAAGAATTTGAAGGGTTGGTAAGTTTAATTAATAATAATGCCACCCCATTTTCAGATAGCTTTTTATGTTTATGATGTACTTTCTTCATGATATATGGCACTTACAACAACCTAGAAAGGCAGGTTGGGCGGGTGGATTCAGCCTCATTTTACAGATGAGGAAGCTAATTCAGTTTGTAATTTACCATGTGTTAAATAGCTTATAGGTAGTGAGATTGAAACTTGACCCATATATTTAGGCTGCTCAGTATTTTTCTTATGTTCCCTACCCCACCTAGTTTTCCCAAGCAAACACCCTAAGAAGAAATTGTAAGTTAGTTTAAATTTAATTAGGTGATCTTTTATCTATTCTTCCCATTAATCTAGGATGGAGCTGGGGAAAATCTAACATCCCCCTCCCTTGCTTTTTTAAAGAATCAGTGAATAGTCATCTAAGTACACATTTATCTTCACTGGGATTTTATTTCATAGAAACACTTTGAAATACTTGTGAGGTAACTATGAAGGCATGTCATTGGCATAATGAGTCACTTTGTCTAGCTTCTTTTGAGGCAAGAGAAAACAGAAGATTGGGCAATTTTTATTTATTTATTTATTTTTTTAATTTTTTTTTTTTTTAAAGATTTTATTTACTTGTTAGAGAGAGAGCAAGCGAGCACAGGCAGACAGAGAGGCAGGCAGAGGCAGAAGCAGGCTCCCTGCCGAGCAAGGAGCCCAATGTGGGACTCCATCCCAGGACGCTGGGATCATGACCTGAGCCGAAGGCAGCCGCTGAACCAACTGAGCCCCCCAGGCATCCCAATTGGGCAGTTTTTTTTGTATGGTGAGTCCTGGGTTGACCACCTGCTGGCTACTGAACTGAAATAATGAAGTAGGTCCGTTCTGATGACCATGTTCTGTAGAAGAGCTGATCACTTACTTCAGCATGAGAATTCATTATTTTTTCTTGTTATTCTCTATCCAGGTTTTGAAGGGACCACCTGTGAGCGGAATATTGACGACTGCCCTAACCACAAGTGTCAGAATGGAGGGGTTTGTGTGGATGGGGTTAATACTTACAACTGCCGCTGCCCCCCTCAGTGGACAGGTATGCACACTATGGTAAATCAGTTATCAGTGGTAAACCAGTAAATCTAACTGGTAAATCAGTTAGAGTGAGGCATGGATTGGTAACCAGAGGCAGGCTCTTATTGAAGTGGATATCTTTTACAAGGGTCTCTGTGCTACATCATTGGGTAGAGTGCTAACCCCATATGTTCTTCTATGCTCATTTCAAGAATAACATTTTCACAGATATGACTTAGTACCTCAACACCACACTAAGATGCTATGGCAGATATGAGACAAGACCATTACTGACAGACTCCGAGGTCTGGGAAAAGCAGCATGTTGCCTAGGATATAGCAAATACTTAGTACATAGTTGAGAGGAAAAGAACACAAGTAACTGTGAAAATATAAATGGTCTCACCACACTTAACAAAAAAATAGGTACTATGCAAAGTAATCGATGTGTTCACTAATCTTATTATAATCATTTTGCTACACATGCTATAAAGATATCAAATCATCACGTAGTATACTTTATTTTTTCACACTGTATTCTTTAAACTTATATAGTATTATATGTCAAAAATATCTCAGTAGAGCTGGAAAAAAAAGAAACTATAACTTGTTAAGTTTCAGTATAGTATCAAAGAATAATAATTATATGAAAAGGCTATTAAAATACTCTTCTTTGTTCCAGCCAAAAAGTGAAAATATAACTTATATACACTACAAGAGTTCAGAGCTTATTCATGGACAAAAATCTATCTCATCTTATTGCCATGTCCTATAATTATGCAAAGGGTTGGGCGGGCACCTTTGATGACATTATATTTATGACACCCATCCACGTTCCTGTTTTTTTCCTTTATTGTATTCCTTTTTGCACATAGGGCAAGAATAGATTTTTCAGCCTTAGACATTATTCTTGCTTAATTTTACAACCTCTTGAAGTATCTGCTGTTGTCTTAGGCAGATTTTCCACTTATTTTTGAAGGTTAAGTGATTTTATGCAGACATTTGGTTCTAATTTCTGTTTATATCTATTTATCTAACTGAAAGTGGAAACAAGAACTGATTAGGTGACTAAGAATTTACAAATTTCTCTTTTTGAGACAAAAAAAAAGAGACAAAAATTTCTCTTTTTGAGAGAAATTTGATGATTTAATGTAGAGATCCAAGAATAAGTTAATGTTGTGAGGCAGAAACTTCAGGGGTGCCTGGGTGGCTCAGTTGGTTAAGTGGCTGCCTTGGCTTGGGTCATGATCCCAGGGTCCTGGGATAGAGGCCCATATCGGGCTACCTGCCTGAGGGGCAGCCTGCTTCTCCCTCTCCACTGCTTGTGCTCTCTTATGCGAGCACTCTTGCTCCCAAATAAATAAATAAAATCTTTAAAAAAAAGAATAAGAAGGAAACTTGAGCACCAGTGAGGGATTTTGCCCAGCAAAGAGGTCTTGATGTTGGATTGCTGACATTACTACCTGGTATTCTTTAGAGTCTCTATAAGTTGCTTTCCCTTATCTGTAGGAGCTAATTATTTAGAGTACTCTTTAGAGCTGAACACTATGAATATAAAAAGATTAAAAGGGTTTAAAACATTGGTTACATGATTTCCTGGAAGGGCACACATTTCTGATTTTAATCTCCAAGCTGTCCTTTTAAATACTTTTCCACTGGGTTTCTCTAGAAATGGACTTCTGTAGCAT
>RCUC01128366.1:0-58436 GCA_003697995.1 Taxidea taxus jeffersonii | reverse complement strand
TGCTTTGTAAACTACACAGGAGCACCATAGAAATGAAAATTATTATTTTCAAAAAGTTGACTGTTTCCAAAAGATTACCCATTTTCTCTTGGGCACAGGAAAAGTGTTCCTTGCCTTGCGATGCTGAGTAAGTAGAACTGCAGGTAAAAGAATATTCCCTTTCAAATGTTGCCAGACAGATTTTTAAATGGTGTCTTTATGCGTAAGAGAGAGGGAAGAAGAGACATGTGTAAGAGAAAGAGAGAGAAATATAGAAACAACAGACAGAGAGACAAGCACAGAGTAAGGAAGGAAGGAAGGGAGGGAGGGAAGGAAGGAGGGAGGGAGGAAATAAAACCTTTTAGAGGAAAAGCTGGTATATACATTTTGCCTGTGTTAGTTTGAAAGATCCCAGCTATCACTTTCCATTAAACCCTGGACAGTTTGAGATGTCCTACTTAAGGAGTGACAAATAATACTCCTTTATGGCCATTGGAAGGAAGAAGTCTGGACCCTCTGGCTGGTCTCAGATTTGTCTGATCTCTGACCAGCAGCTGCATCCTGTTTTCACAATGAATGGACTCGCAGCCAGCGGCGGAACGAATGGCCGATGTCCTCGGACAGTGAGTCAATGGTGCATCAGCGCTACCTCCTAGCACCCTCTGAGCACCATGGTTCCCCCTCAAAGATGCCTTGAGGAACTCATGCCACAGTTCTGTGTCCCGAGTGCTGCGCTCTGGTCTGGCCACGTCACACATCTGCAGAAGCCCTTGCCCACAAAGAGACCTTGGAGCACGCAACTGGAAATCGGCTGCATTCCCAGGATCCAGCTGCCCTGCGCTTCCTTTGAAAGCTATGAAATTGGTTTGCTTAAGAAGCCAAGGCCTCTATTGGACCCAGTTGTGTGCCAGACCTACTCCTCTATGCTCTCTGGGTGTTTTCTCATCTATTCTTCCCAAGTTCCCCAGAAGGGCACTTATTTTCAGAGGAAGAAACTAAGCTCAGAGATCTTACCTTCCACTAGGCTATAGACCTGGTTAGGGGCAGAATCCTGAAGTCAAAGCAGACACTCACTGCCACTGGATGCCTGTATTTGGAGGGAAGGGGAGGGAAAGAGGAGAGCATTCTTTCTCCTCTGTTGCACATTCATGGTCATGGGTAACCATGTGTGCATGTGCTCTTACTTGCTGCTCTGTATTTCATGATCTGGCTTCAAAAGAAAAAGGAAACACTTTTGGGACACCTGGGTGCCTCAGTCCATTGGGCCTCAGATTCTGGGTTTCTGCTCAGGTCATGAGGTCATGACCTCAGGGTCATGGGATCAAGCCCAGCAACAGGCTCCACATTCAGCAGGGAGTCTGAGATTCTCTCTCCCTTCCCTCTCTCCTCCCCCTACTCTCTCATTCTCTCTCTCTAAAATAAATCTTTTTTTTTTTTTTAAAGAAAAAAGGAACACTTTCAAAAACATGTTTTTTAGGAGAAAAAAAACCACCAACAACAACTGTTTGTCTGAGTTCAGATAAAATGCCTTTTTCTTAAAAATCATTTAAAGTGTCTCTAGCAATAAGTTCTCAGAGCCCAGGATGAAAATGAAAGATGAAATGAAGACAGACTGTAACAGGGAAGGGACAAGAGGCACCAAATACATGGTGCCTCCATTTTCTTGGGGCATTGACACGAGCCTCAAGACAGAAGGCTCGTGGTGCGTGAGAAGTTGAGTCACAGAGAAGTTTCTCCTTTCCATGCCAACAGAGACCGGACAGAGGCAGCAGAGGAAGTTGAGAAAACTGCAGGCACAGGAGCCCAGCTTTGGGAAGTCTCCACTGAAGGGAGGTGTGTCCACCAACAAGCCACTAGAACCCTCTGCATCCTTCTCGCACACCCGCATCCAAGTGAAGGCAGGAATGTTTGTGGTGGCTAAGACAGCTTTGTCCAAACACTTGTCCTCAGAATTTGACTCTTTTACAACATTTAACAGATGTTTAACAGAAAGAGGGCTCCTGGTCTATTACATTTGGGAGATCTTTCCCATAGTACCCCCTCACAGGATATTCATAAGAGAATTAGCATATTAACAACTACGAGAAGTCCTAACTTAAGTACAGACCTATCACCTTTATTTAATCCAGTATTCTGCAAATATTTTTATCTATAGAACCTTACTTTTTTTCATTTAACCTTCCCCAAAACAGAGTTTCTTCAATGGAAATGTTGTATAATGGAAAGGTGGTAGAATATTCCTTCCTTCCATAGTTGCAAGGCTCCTGGGACCAATTGGAACAGCTGCCCCTTTGCCAGCCAGGCCTCTACATGGAGCTTTTCAACAGCCACAGATTCTTGTAGTGGAGCAACATCCTCCCTAGGGAGCCAGCAGAAGGCCTTTATAAACAAGACAAAGTTGATGGTCAAGTTTTCTGCATCATTACCTACCCAAGTATTATTCTATACATGTTTCTACTTTTATGTAATCAAAGAGAAAAAAAAATGATTTCAATGTGGTATTTTGGGGAAAAAAAGAAAAGAAAGAGAAAAAGAGAAAGAAAGAAAGAAAGCAAGAAAGAAGAGAAAAATTAGCAATGAGAAAATTGTGTTTAAATCTCAGGTTTCTCTAATCCCATAGAAAAAGGAATCTCCCAGAAATACAGTGTTGAGGCCACAGAAGTTAGCATGACTCCTGAACCATAGTTCCTATAAACAAGTGCTTCTTCAAACCTAGTGAAGGTGACCAGATTTTTACATACTACAACTCTAAAGCACAGATCATTCTAGGTAAAGATTGCTCAAACATTTTAGGTGATTGTGTCAATCTCATTTACATATTTTCAGATGTATTTAAAGTAAGAATGGGACACCAGGAATTCCTTCCCTAGTGTTTAAATTTAGAACATAAAGAGAATCAAAGGATTAGAAAGCCTTGTAACAATAGTCAGTATGTCATCCAAGCTACCTGGGAAACTACCTCCTTCATGCTTAAAGAGCATGGAGTTATACTCTCCCATAATATTCTTTGAACTGTGGAGTCAGGTTCAAATATTAATCTACATTTACAAGTAAGGAAATTATACCTCTAGTTTCTCATCATTGTCCACATCCTACACCTTAATTGAAATATCAGTATCAAACGTAACAGGACCCTTTTGCTCTGACTTTAAATTGAACTAGAACAACTAAAAAGCTGTAGGGTGAAAATATTTTATATGATAGACTATCATGTAAGCCAAATAATTAAAATTTCTTGAGAAGTAAAATGGTCTATTATAATTTGTCCTACATATTTCAACTTGGCAAAATTAAATTAGCCATTTCTCTATCAAATGAAATAGTAGTTCTAACATGCAAATATTTTTCATGGGTCACTTGGAATTCTATCCATTAGGCATGAACTAGATTAAGTTTCTGAGCATCACTAGTCATTTTCTATCACAAAAATTTAACATCACTTACAAATAAAAACCCAAACACTGTCATGGTTTTTTAGGCATTTTTTTTACCATACAAATAATATAATTAGCATTTATTTTGTAAAATCAAAATGGCATTTATGTTATTCAATAACAATTAATATATGCTTACAATGCTTACAATATACAGAGCCTTCCTCGTTTGATTTCCTTTTATCTTTTTTTTTTTTTTTTTTAAGAAAAGGACCATCTCTGTTTCCCATATAACCTAAAACACTACCTTGCATATAACAGCAAGGGATCGATGCGTTAGAGTGAAAACAATTATTTCTGTACCTGGTCAGATACACATGAAATTTAGCGGAGGATGGGTGGAATAAATCTGATAATCTGACTCCCAATAAGACTCCAGATAAAAGGTCCTAACCCAACCTGACAGCCCTAGCTCCCTACCATGACACAGCAAAGCTACCCCAAATTATCAAGGGGTCATAATCACCTATTAATTCCTCTGCCATCCCAAGGCAGAATCAGACAGTGGAAAGTCTAGTGGAGCCCAAGCTCCTCCTAGGTAGCTAGAAGCTGCAGGACAAAGATGGCTTTCTCCCGGAACAGGTTTTGTTACTCGTGTGACAAATACGACCTTCTATAAATCCTCTCCTCCCATCTGTGCTCTAGCTGACTCAACTTCCAAATCCAGGCAGTTCTGCCACCCGGCATCAGTCTCCCAGTGACACGACAGAGAGCTGTGTTCTGGTAGCCAGCTTGAATTAGGCACTGTAGGAATCAGATGACGAAAATTTCCTAACAATAGATTTCTGGAACTAAGATCACTATGGTTTATTCATAGAATCTAGAATCATAGAATATCGAATGGGAAGGATTTGTATAGATCACTAATTTAACCCAATCCATTCAAAAAAGGAGGAAATGGGCACCTGGGTAGCTCAGTCGGTTAAGCATCTGACTCTTGATTTCAGCTCAGGTCATGATCCCAGAGTTGTGAGAACAGGCCCCATGTTGGGCTCCATGCTGAGCATGAAGCCTGCTTAAGGTTCTCTCTCTCTCTTCCTCTCTCCCTCTTCTCTCTCTCAAACAAAAAAGAGAAGAAGAAGAACAAGAACAAGAAGGAGAAGGAGAAGGAGAACAAGAAGAACAAGAGGAACAAGAAGAAGATGAAGACAGCGAAGAAGAAGATGAAGATGAAGAAGAAGAAGAAAACAAAGTCCTTCAAAATGAAGGGTCTCAGAGATAATTCAAGGCACAGCTAAGGAGCGAGGGCTCCATCCTTTAAAACTCTGGGGTCGGGCGCCTGGGTGACTCAGTCAGATAAGCAACTGCCTCTGGCTCAGGTCATGATCCCAGGGTCCTGGGATAGAGTACAACATTGGGCTCCCTGCTCAGCAGGGACTCGGCTTCTCCCAATGCCCTTCACCCTGTTTCTGCTCTTTTTCTCTCTCTCTCTCTCAAATAAATAATCTTTAAAAATAAATAAATAAATAAATAAAAATAAAACTCTGGGGTCTTTCCACCACAACACAATTTTCTACAAAGCTTGCACTGTTGCATATCAAAGAATTATTCTAAGATTGAAAAGGAGGCATTGATAAAAATGTAACTAAAGCCATATACTGATTTAGGCTTTTTAAAATCCATCAACCCATTTATAGATCTTTGGTTTTTGTTTTTTTTGTGTGTCCACAGAAAGGTACACACATCCAGAAGAGACACACACCCACATTCAGACATTCCTATTTGGGGCTTGCACCTGTGGGTAGCTGGTTGCTTAAGCATGAAGAATTCTTCAACTGGAAGGAGAGATCTTTGAAGAAATCTGAGAAACCCATCCCTTCTCTTATGTCAAACCAAAAGCTAATGTGTCAGTGATTGTTAAGATCACACAGTCTGCCCAACCAAGAGTCCATTCTTTACACAGTGGTAAGACTACTCCACCGGCCACTCAGAAGGGAAGTTATTCATTCAGGAATCCAAGGGTATTGACTCAGATGTTTCTTGGGAAGAGTCTAAGAGCTATAGAAGCTATTTCAAAATGCAAAGTGAGATTTCCTCCCTGAATTCATGTTTAGAGGAAATAAACATTACATGTCCTCTTCTCTAGGACCATGGTGTGACCTGTTACACAGCTTACCTCTTGCTGTTTCATAGGGAGCTATGCTGTAGTGGAGAAGAAGGTAGTTCTGTATGTATTTCTGTTCAAGTGTGTTGTATGTTGCTGTTTCAAAAAACAAACAAACAACAGTACCAAAATCCTGGGTAAATGGAAATGACATGACTATTACAAGGAAGTTTGGGCTGATTTAGCCCTATATTCCCATCTTCAGAGCCCCTGAGAAGCTGAGGACTTCCTGTTGCCCCAAGTATCCTAGAGCCCCTGGGGCCGGGACCAGCCCCGCAGAGATTGCACGCACAAGGTGGGACTAAGGCAGTGTTAGCATAGGTCAGGTTTTACAACTTTTCACCTTAAACTCCACAACAAGTATCACTCAACTCCCTTTCTTACATTATCTTCCCTTTCCACTCTAAACAAGAGTGAATTCTCCCTTCTCCAAGTGCCTATTAAGTAGATGTTTGCTTCCCTCATTCTTGTTTACCCTATACTGCTTTGTACTATTTTTTTGTGATGTTTACCCCCAAAAGTCTTCCTCTGTCTTCTTTTAAAGCCGTACCTGACGGTTCCCCAGTAAGGGAGCTGGCACACTCCTCAGAATCCCCAGCCCTCCCTACCCCAAACGACATGGACTTGGACTTGTAGGGCAATATGAGTAATACTTTCATTCACCTGCATATTTCCATCTGCCTCTCTGCCAATCCCTTGAAGGTAAAGACAGCACCTTAATACCTTTGAGTCTTTAAATCTTATCATACTTCCCAGCACAAAATAAATATTTATTTAATTAATTGAAACCACAGATTCCTGTAGAGGTAGCCCTCACTCATTGGCTATTTTTCTATTTTGTTGCTTTGTGCCTGTTATCCTAAGGGTGACTGTCCCCTTTTCCCTCTGCCATCATCCTGTATCAGCCACAGTCAAGGAGAACAGGTAGGCTCAATTCACTTGGTTGACACGTGGGTGTGAACATGGCTGTGGGCTCAGACGAAGTCAGGGATGTGTGTTTCAAGGAGCAGAAATGCTGAGCTAAAATGTGGAGCGGTCACTTGGATTATCTCAGAGAGGCTATGGGGAGCTTAGGTTCCTTGTCCCCTCACACAAAGAACAATGCTTACCTGCCTGGACTGGCCACATATCCAGAGCAAAATGGTACAATGACTGCTCGGCTGTCTCGCTTGATGGAACATTTCAGCAGCCCGACGGTCAGACGTCCAAGGAGTGAGCAGGAGATGTAAAGCATCCTTTTTTACTGAGGACCCTGGCTCACTGGAGAGGGATTTGTTGGAAAACCCATTCCCCAAACAGCTTGTTTTGTTTTGTTTGGCTTCCTTTGTATGTAGGCTGATTGTCTTAGGCTGCCAAAGTAGGAAATAAATGGCATTAAAAATGTGTTCCTATGAAGAAGCAAATTATCTCTTTTACCCTAATATTCACCAGAGATTTCCTGAAATTTTGAAAACAACACAAAAGCATCAGTGACTTTCTGGTGATTCTTCCCTCGGACTGCATCTAATTTCAGGTTCTTTCCACACTTTAAAGTTGCTAATGTGTGTAGCAGTATGCGATATCACGCCGGCTTTAATTCAGGTGAAGCTAAAATTAGAGGTAAACTTGCTGGTTAAGTGGTCTCGTATCACATATCACACCGAAGCTCAAAGTAGACACTTAGGGCTAAATTTTTAAAAGGGCTCTCCAAATTTGCATTGACAAAACTCTCATTGGTATGCATGAGCAGCTGTCTGGTTACCCGCCCCACCCAACCACAAGCTGGTGACTTCCTTATCAAAGGCTATACAAATCTGGGGCTAAGACTATAATTGCAAATTGATAAAACATTGCAACATCCACTACAAAACCCACAACCAGCATGCCCTGATCCATTGAGCTACAATGAGCTATATCAACTATCAGCCCTTCACAGGATATGTGAACTCTTTTATGATGCCCGCCTTTATTCTGACTCAGTGGAGAGATGGATGCTCTCATTCGATCGAGTATCATCACCAGACCATAACAGAAGCAACGCCCCTGACACCAAGCCCAGCAGCTGGGGAATAAAGCACAAACAACCTAAATCTTCAGAGGCTGATTTGTAAACCAAATGATCTAACAAAATAGATATAATTTTTTCCCTCATTCGCTCACTCTCCAGATGAAGACTGTTATGGGCTGAATGTTTGTTTCCCTCCCTGCAAATGCATATGTTGAAGCCCTAACCTCCAATAGGAGGGCATTGGAGCTGGGGGTCTTTGGGAACTCATCAGGGTTAGACAAGGTCGTGAAAGTGGGCCCTGGTGATGGGATCAGAGTCCTCTATATGAAGACGTACCAGAGAGCTCCCTTGCTCTCTTTCTCCCTGTCAGGAAAGGACACGGTGGGAAGGGCAGCCATCTGCAAGCCAGGAAGAGAGCTCTTCAAGGAAATCAAACTGGTCAACACCTTGATCTTGGACTTCCCAGCCTCTACGACTGTGAGAAAGTAAATTCATGTTGTACAAGTCACGTGGCCTACGGTATTTAGCTATGGCAGCCCGAGCTGACTGAGACAAAGACCTAACTGTGGAAGTGACCGTCTATGCAAACGCATAAGGAAATACTAAGGTTATAGCTGCAGTGGGAGGGGTATCTGGAGGGGCTCCCCGTGGACTGAGACCCAGCTACACACCATTAAGTACACTCGCAGTGCAAGTCTTCAGCTGGCCAAAGTTCCTCTATTTAGCCCATTTGGAAAAGGTATTCCCTTCGGGGGGGCTGTTTAATAAGTCAAAGACATAACAGAAGCGGTGTTGACCTCATTAACATAAGCTGCCTTCTCCTGTTTATAACTTGGTCATAAAGCTTCATAACTGCTCAGTAAGAAAGCCGTCTGGACGATAACAGTACTCAGAGGGGGCGTTGTCTGCAGATCAGCGAAGCCTGGCCACATGTCCCTCCTCCGAAGAGCTTTAAAAGCGCGACTCTCCATGAAAACAAAGCTTACTTTAAAAAATATTAACACATTGCGACCACTAGATAGAGGAGAATGTGAGTATACACAAGTATACACAACATGGAGACTTTTCTTTGTAACATCTTTGTTACAAAATGCAACCAGTTGCAAGGCTCACCTTATATTCGAATTTGCTGTTGAACACACACACGCACACACACGGGCACAAAGACAGACGCACGGAGAGTGAGACCTATCCTAATAATAGTCATCCTAATAGCCAGTGTTATGTGAAAAATGTGTCATAAAATTGAGTAAATGAGTGGCATTTATTTCTCAATTCTCTTTCTCACTGTGTGTATATATGTATCTGTGTGTGTTGGAAATCAGCTGGTTAATTAGGAAAAATGTATTTTTGGAGAATGCCCTCTAATGTATTTAGGGATGAAATATCATAAAGCCTGTAATTTATTTTAGGTATTTCAGCAAAAAAATGTATAAAGCAAATATAACGAAAGGTGCACAATTATTTAATTTAGCTCATAAATACACAGTTGTTCATTATACTATTCTCTTTACTTTCCTATAGGTTTGAAAGTTTCCTAATAAGAAAATTACAGCAAATGAATCTACATTAACAACTAACAGAGTGTTACCGGAGATGACATTATTTCAGTCTTTTTCAAATATTAAATAAAAGAATGTTCAGAAATGCACCTAAAGATCTATTAGTAGAAAATCAACCTACCCAAAATTATTATTATAAAATGTGAATCCCAGCTTCATTTCTTGGTTGATTTACCTTGTGAAACTAACTTAACAGCTGGGTTCACTAGTAAATTAGGAGGAACAGAATTCTTCCCTCAAAACCTGATTTTGAGTATCAAAAGAAGCAATCGTGTTTTATAAACTGTATGTTGCTCCTCATAATCATAACTTACACAGATTCCACTTGTAACCATAACTCTCGTTCTGCCTTGGTTCTTAACCTGGCAGTCAGTCTCCTAACTGCCACGGACATATTAGTCCTTGACTCAGCAGAAGAAATGTACCCCTAGATTCATGACTCTCAACATTCACGCCTCCAAATACATTTGCTGGATTTTCTATCATCTGGCAAGGAAAGAAAGCATCGTAGCTTATTCCCAATCAAAGCTACCGTACGCATGCACACATATAAAGAATTTTGTGGTTACTGAAGACAGTTGTCTTGGTACATACTTTAGTTTCTCCCCAATTCACCATACTTCCTTCCTGAACCCTGTTATGATCAGAGACCAACATTATCAAATCGAAAGAGACCACTGTCTCTGCAGATTACCAAGGGTGTCTGGCAAGAGATGTATGTAAGGGTCCAGATATGAAACCCTGTGTTCTGCAGGTTTTTGGGGACACTGAGCAGATGTTCAACTTCTAAAAATGTTACATCTTCTCATCTCTCTGCTTTAGTTATTTGAAACACATGTTTTTTTTCATTATATTTCTACTGAGATGAATTCTTTTCTATAACTGATCATGCAGGAAATGACTTAATAGAAGTAACTAAGTTTATCAGAAATTTATTTTTCTTTTTTAGAAATTAATTTTTCTTCTAGAATATATATATGTATGTATACATGTATATGTATAGACACACACATTCATACATACACAGGACCTTTAAATATTATTTTGGTTATTTAAGAAAATAGGCAAATTACCAAATCATAGATAACAGAATGCATTACAAGGGAGGATTAAGCACTTGATGTTAAAGTGAACCACCAAGCGATATTAGGAACTTAGAATTCTTGAATTTAAGGTGGGATGTTCATCTAGAGGATTCAAGAAACATGATGGAGATAATGTATAAGGATACATGTGTAAAGATAAGGAAAGTTGAGAGAGTTTCAGGTACTTTTACTCCTCTTATGCTCATTCAAAGCTGGCCCCTCCCAGTTCCCATGGAGCCAAACAAAGTAGGTCAAAGAGATCATGCTGGTAAGTATAGCACAGCAAGCCATCACCTCTGGCAGGAGCCTAGCCCAGCCTTGAGCAAGTGGCCTAGATGTTGATTAGAAGGCCAGTGTCATCAAAGAGGTCCTGAAACAGCTCCCTCCACACTTCCGCTAGGTCTCTCATAATACCAGCAAGGCAGGGAGAAGATCTGGAGAAGATCTTACTGCTCACTCCACCCACCTGCCCAAGATGGGTAGAGAATTAGCTAAGAATTTGGAGTACGATTCTCACCAGATACTTGCCACAGCAAAGGGCAGAAGGAGCTCATAATGGAGGATGGGATGATCAGTTCAAATCCAGGAGCCAAGTGGATACTATCATTGAACTTCAAAGAGTATATGAGAACTGACCCAGGACGCCTGCCTAGTTACCAGGTGGCCCAGGAAGGAGCCCAGAGCAGTCATGGCGCATTGGCTGGGAGCGATAAGGCGCTCTATCAGCTGGGAGACTCCTCCTCCCTCTGAGGGAACCACACCCTGAGAGAGGAGGAGTCTCAGCAGAAGCCAATAAGGACACAAGCGAGATAGTCTGCAAAGGTATTTCCTCCTTGTAGCCATGGACTTCTGACTCCCTATCCACATGCTATCCCAGAAGAAGAGGAGGGGTAGGTATCCAAGTGAGGAAAATGCCCTGATTGGGATTTTAAACTGACTTAGCAGTTTGGGAGAAAATCTTCTCCAGTTCTGGAGAAACAGGACCACCCTCCTGCATAGTTGAGTTCTGCCTATAAATTTCAATCTCTACCCACCGCCTAGAACACAGTACCTACTTCTCTGCTTCTGGCTCAGGGAGACATGCCTTTTCGGCTCCTCAAGGCAAGAGAACTCAAAACCGCTAATAAAGAGCTGAATTCTTTCCCCTGTTCTTCAGCAACATTTTCACAGGGTAACCTTCTGACCCAGCTTCCCCAGCTTTCAGGACTATGTAAAACTGCCGGCGCCTGCCCCGTAATATGCTCTAACCAGCAGGCTCATGAGAGGCGGCAGCTGGAAGCAGGTGTAACACGGGGGCTGGGCTGGCCAGCTTCTAAGGAAAACCAAGGTTTTCCTGGGAAGAATTTAAAACCAAATGTACACAGCCACCTCCAGACTGCACCAAAACCAGGAAACCGTTTTTGTCCTTAGTACTCAAAGCAGAAGAGTAGGGTCAAAGACAATCACAAACACAAATGCTACAAAAGAATGACATTCCCTGTTCCTGCTCACATCAGTGGTATGGGGAGAAGGATCTGGACCTTAAAGAAAAGCTCAAAGATAACACAATACTGACGAGGAGTGTAGTAGGATTCAATCGCCCACAGCAATTCACCCAAGAAGATGGAATTCAAGGCAGTTACCTACACCTACCCAGACTGAGAAGAAAGGAAGGCGGGATATATTGTAAACGTTTCTTTCTTCTTCTTTGTTGCAGACAATTTGGATCATTTTTTTTTTAAGATTTTATTAATTTATGGATCATTTTTTTTTAATTTATTTATTTGACAGATAGATCACAAGTAGGCAGAGAGGCAGGCAGAGAGAGAAAGGGGGAAGCAGGCTCCCCGCCGAGCAGAGAGCCCGATATGGAACTCGATCCCAGGACCTCGAGATCATGACCCGAGCCGAAGGCAGCGGCTTAACCCACTGAGCCACCCAGGTGCCGGACAATTTGGATCATTGACCTCGAAGAGTTTGCTCTGAGTCTCCACTTAGGAGGATCTGCTTAGGTGGACATGTGTGTGTGTGTGCGTGTGTGTGTGTGTGTGATTTAAGCAGTGAATATAATACCCTACATATCCCCAATAGTTAAAGATATTTAAAAAAGCATTGTGATACATACAATATTCCCTACAAAGTACCCACAGCAAGATACAGGACAGCGCCTGGATGGCTCAGTCATCAGTCAGTTAAGCGTCTGCCCTCTGCTCAGATCATGATCCCAGGTTCCTGGGTTAGAGCCCTTAATTGGGCTCCTCCCTCACTGGGGAGCCTGCTTCTCCCTCTTCCACTGCCCCTCCCTGGTTCATACTGTCTGTCTCGTTCTCTCTCTCTTTTCCCCTCTCTGATAAATAAATAAATAAACCTTTAAAAAAAAAAAAAAAGATACCAGAATTAGGGTGTGATTCTAAACAGCAGAATCAGATAATAGGATTCTGCTAACATCTGGTGTTGACCACCTATACACAAACTGATTTTTAGAAAAATGATATGAAGAACATTTTCTTCTAAATGTAAATGCAGCTTGCAGAGTAGACTGTCATGACACCACAGTACATTCATCAAGATAGCTGATCTGTCACTGTAACTGAACCAGGCAACTGGTACCCACATCATGTGCGCTTGTATCGGTTAAGAGTTTTTCTTTAAAAGCCCCAGACCTTTTCCTCTCACATCAACTTGTGTCTCACTGGCTGATGGGGTTCTGATCTGTTCTGTCCCTGACATCTGCCCTTTCACTCAAACCTTAACCCTAAGTCCTAAAATAGTCCTCACAGTTCCACTCCAAGGTATGATATATAGTGGCCCCTATAATCACACCATTTCTGACCACTCTGGGTCAGAAGCCCGCTTCAGCCCCGGCTGTAAAGTTTAGCATGAGGTTTCCACCAATACTAACCACAGAGCTGACGTCTCAGTTTATCTCTGTGATCCACAAACTGTGGCATCTAGAATTCTCTTGAATTCACATTCTTCAACAACATCTCAATTGTCGATAGGTTTGAATTTTATAATAATTGCCAATACAGTTGGCATTCATTCATTCATGCTTTATTAAAAAAAACAATAAAATAAAATGGCAACAACAAAATTTATATTGACTATCTATAGGCCCAGGGACATAAGCCTAAATTAAAAGCAAAGTTGACATTTGTCTATATAGTGAAATTTAGAAGCATTGTTTGTCCCTAACATGTCTTTACCTTTTAATTCTGCTATCGTGCCTGGATTGTCTATACTTAGATGCAAAAGGAAATGGAGTATCTACAAGGAGATATGAGTTAGATTTCTCATCAGCAAAAATAGAGAGTAATAAAATATGTAGCTGTGAAAATAAAACACATACTAAATTATCTTTTACTTGTGATGCATCTAAAGAGTAAGAGAGTTTATTATCTAGAGTCAAACCTGTCTGAAAAAAATTCAGGAAAGGATATAAGTCATCAAAAACACATCTGAACCCAAAGAGACAAGGAAGGATGGTGACAAAGACATTTATCAAATATGTCAATAACTTTATTTAATATTCTGCATTAAAAATAAAATGTAAAAGTAAAAAGTAAAACCAAATTCTAGGTGAAACAAATGCATCAGGAGAAAGCGAGGCAAAGCCTGATGGCATTTGTGTTCAGGAGTAGAAAAAAATAAAGGAATACCCATACTTGTTAAAGGTGACTCTCAAATGGGGGCCAAATGGAAATGTAGGTTGGAAGAAATCATTTTGTAAGTAAACACTGAAAGTCCTTCCAAAAAAGATTGTTATAGACAGGGTAAAAACAGTACGTTTAAAAAAAGTCCTCAAAATCTCTTTTGTGCTATTCCAGTCATTTCTTTTAAAGTAGGCTCCACATCCAACATGGAGCCTGAACTCACAGCCCTGAGATCAAGGGTCACATCCATGCTCTACTGACCGAGCCAGCCCCGGTGCCCCATATCCAGGTCATTCCTGCTGCTGTTTCTCTACAGAACACACTGAGGCTCCATCCCTGAAAGCACAATCAACCTGTAAGAAACCCAACCATTCTCTCCTCCTGGGTGAGAGCTGGGTGGCAACACACCAACACGCCAATAAATGCAGTTTCTTAAAACTGTGTTGCCCCAAGTTTGGTCTCAGGACACCTCTGGATATGTGTAAAAATTATCTGGGCCCCTACGAGTTTTGTTTATGTGGATTATGTTACGTCACTATTTACTATATCAGAAGCTAAAACTTACAGTGAAAATTAAATAAAATTAAAATTAAAATAAATTATTTTATTTTATTTAAAATGATCATTTATAAATAATCATTTATTTAAAATGAAGGACACTAAATACATTATTTTTTAAATGACATATTTTTATGAAAACTAACTATATGTCCTAAAGAAACAATAATTTGTGAAGAGAGTGGTCATGCTCTTCACATTTTTATAAAGTTCTTTAGTGTTGGCTTAACAGAAACAGGCGAATCCTCATATATGAGCCTGTAGCCAAGCTGTTGAGCTATGTCGGTCTTGATGACATATACAAAAGGTATCTGATTTCACACAGATACGTACTTGGGGGGAGGGGGAGTATTTTTAATAGCCCTTTCAGATAAATGTGGACATGATTTCTTGAAACCAGACCAAAACCCAGTAAGTAAAAGGATTTTTTTTAGGTTTAGTTACAACGTGGAATCTTTAACCATGTAAGTAAACATTTTTACTCTACTATATTAAAATATATTGGTTTATCTCACACACTGGATAGTTATTTTACTACATAGGGTTTTTTGACATTATTCATTGATACTTTAGAAAATACAGGTTTACCAAGTTAGGTTGCCTTCCAAATATTCCACATTTCACGGTACAATACCAAAAAGTCACATTTTAAATATCACCATTGGGCTCATCAGAAAAAAAATCGTTAAGAACTGAGAAGCTCTTGCACTCATGAGGGTGGACACAGGTTTTCAAAAATTCGAATTTTCCCCTGAGATATTAAATGTTTCCCTTGAAAATGAATATTTTAGTTTGGTTTTGAATTGGCATTTTCAAGGAAATATCTGTGAAATACACAAATCTGCACAATGGTAGTTGGTGTGTCAGGGAGACTTTCAAGGAAAGATGGTATCCCATGCAAAAAGCCAATATAGTTCAGCTCACAACTTAGTTCAACCTCAAGACAACCACAGTATAAAGCACAAATGCTTTATGAATACTTCCCCTTTTGTCATATAAAATGTGAAAAAGATGTTTACTGAAGGGTCAAAATTTGTTAAAATTAAATAAATTACATTCTCTCATTAAAGACATTTTTTAAAAAATCATATTTAAGAGAAACCAGCTCTTTTTTTTTTTCTTTTTAAATGCAAAGACTACAAGGACCTCTTGAGTTTAGGACCACTGCCCTGGTTAATGTTAAGATGCTAGACCCACCGTTACTTTTTACCATCATTGCAAATGACAATACAAAAAGACAAATAATATCTTAGACCTATTATAAAAATAATGTTGATATTGCAGACCCTCTGAACATGTCTCAGGAACTACCAGGGATGGAAGGATTACTCTTTGAGAACCACTGCCCTTAAAAAAAATTAAAAAACAGAATGAGAAGGAGTAGGTTCTTATAAATATTTGCTGACTGAATAGAGAAGCTGTAAACATGGGATGCTTTAAGTGCATTAATGACTACTCACCAGTCAAATTTGTTGACTAAGTAATGCTTTCCCACCTATGAATAACTCCCAGGGTCCAAACTGGACCAGTGAAGCAATGGTGAGAGAAAGGAGATGTGAGGAGCCAAGGGGTCTTTTGACAAAAGTGGAAGATTTAAAAAAAAAGAAAATCAAAGATTCCAGGTAAACTTTTGAAATCAGTGTTGAATCAATAGTCTTTTCTAGAAGGGCCTTTTATATTGTCTACAGTGTATTTTAAAATATTTCGGCATAGATAGTATATTACAGTCACAGGTTCATTTTCATGTATATCCTCAGGGCAACTAGTTAACATTTGATATATTTTAATTAGGATACTCACTACAGAGTGTTTAGTTAACATCTGAAAGAATAATCAACAGTCCACACTCAAGAGAGTTACCACTCTTAACCCACGTGAAGGCTCCACCATCACTGAAGAGTTTTATAATTAGCATAAGAAATGGCTTTCCATTGGTGAAATGAGTTCAAGATTAGCATAATATCATATAGGCACCTCTGCCTTTGTGGGACAGGGTGTAAGGATCTGAGGATAATGACAACCTACAACCTCTAGAAGGGGGCACTCTGGATCTAGGACGTGGGGTTCCGTACTCAGATTCATAATGATCCTACTTAGTCTGAATCATGAAGTCAGAATACATTCACATCTGTCTTGACTGGACATTTTGTTCAAGGTTGGCAAAATGCCTTAAAAGGACAGAGCCAAGAATTTATTGAATTTTTTTTTAACCTTAGTAGAATTTTGGGGTGCCTGGGTGTCTCAGTCAGTTAAGCATCCAACTCTTGATTTTGGCGCAGATCATGATCCCAGGATCATGGGACTGAGCCCCCTGTCAGCTCCATGCTCAGTGGGGAGTCTGCTTGGGATTCTCTTTCCCTCTCCTTCTGTCTGCCCCTCCCGTACTCAGGTGCATGCTCACTCTCTTGCCAACAAATAAATATATCTTTTAAAAATATAAAATTTAAAAAGGCTTTTTTAAAGACTTTATTGAATTAAAAAAATGTTTTTTGGTAGATCATTTCAAAGTGGGCTTGTAGAACCAAAAGCAAGAGCTCTTAACACAGAAGCTCTCCATTAACTCAACAGTTTTATTTTTTCCTGGGTAAATACAGGACTTAGCCATTCATACTCATGGTTGGTAATATAGAAAAGTAAATAAATGTCTCCAAAGTTTCCAAATATGATAAGCATTGGGTGTTACATGCAACCAATGAAATACTGAATGAAATACTGAACTCTACATCTGAAACTAATGATGTTCTATATGTTGGCTAATTGAATTTAAATTTTTTTAAAAAGTCCCCAAAGCTTAAAAAAATTGCTGCGTTTAAAGCTTTGTTTCTTGCCTGCCTGCTAACAAGGGTTTTTATGTGTGTCAGAATTCATCTGAAACTTGCCTTTGGACATACACTACCCAGTAGCAACTTTCTCAAGAGAGAGACCCCAAATCCTCAATTATCTCAAACAAAAAAGCTTCTGTTGGTTATAAAAAAAAAAAAATACTCTTAACATTCAAGAAAGACCAAAACCATTTCACAATGCAGTGGCAAGTAACAGTTGAATTAGTGAAATAGCTAGATAACCAGACAACACTTTCAATTGGAAGCATAAAACAGCTTGCCCAAAAATAGGTTCAACTTTCACCATTGGCTTTTAGAAGGTCATCTCTAAGCTTCTGGAACATTTAGCCTGATGAGAGCTTCTGTTTACAATCTTGGGCCATGCCAGATAGTCTACACTTAAAATGTGCCTTATGGTGAAGGGTCTGCAGGTCAGCAGTATCAGCTCAACCTCTGAAGGGCTGGAGTCTGAGGGCAGACACATTGGGGGTCAACCATGTCTACATATTGAGCCCCAATAAGACCAAAGACACTGGGGTTGGATCAAGCTTCACTGGTTGTCAATACTCTGTATATATCAACACACATCATTGTTGTGACAAGTAAATCCTCCTGCATAATTCCACTGAGCGAGGGTAACTGGAAGATCCTCACTTACAACTCTTCATGCCCTGCCCTATGCCCCAGCTTGGCTAACTTTAATTTGAATCCCTTTCCTGTAATAAACTATAACCGTGAGTATAACTGCTTTCTGTGAGTTCTGCGAGTCCTTCCTGCAAACTACTGAACATGAGGGTGGTCTTGGTTATCCCCAAACTTGCAACTGCTGTCAGAAGAGAGGGAGGTCTCAAGGACTCCAAGACTTTTTAGGACCCAAGTAAGAAATGATTTTGTTCCTCCAGAACCTAAAATTGGACTAAAGGCAGCCTCAAAGTAGAAACAGAGAGAGAAAGTATACTGAACTGACCAGATCTACCCCTGCAGGAACTAGAAACTGAGAGAAGGGTCTAAAGGTTAAACGGACTGAAAACACAAAGAACAGACATAACGCCTTATACCCAAACTAAAATTATGGGGTCATATGAGATCCTATGTCCAATTCAATTCACCTCAATCATATATACATGGAATCCTGGATTTTCTTCACATTTTTTGGAACTAGAATTCCTTGTGGGAACAAAAAGTGTTAAGAGTGGCCTGAGTGGGGAAAGCTGCCAGATGGTAAAACAGAGAGGTCCCGGAGTCATGGTCCTGGATGGGGACAGCTCCCCCTTTTAGCTCTAGGACATGGCAGCATGCAGTGAAGTTCACAGCCACAGTAGAGAAGGGGAAGGGAACTGGCTTTCAATCAACCTGATGACTTGAAAGCCGCCTTTACCAACCCCCATGTCTCAGACAGCCAAGCTCCCAAGTTTACACCTCATACAACGGCAGAAGAGAATGCAGTCAAAAAGGAAAGCCAGTGCCTGAAGGGCCTCAGCATGGCCATGATATATATTTCAAAGTGAGAAGTGTTTGGGAAACATGATGTTTCTAACATCCTGGATATGAGGGTTATATAATATCTCAAAGAACAAAACATCAATATACTTTCCCTTCAGGATATTCTGTTTTCCTCTCAACAGCTTATGTGTACTGTACACACCAGCTGAGGAAGGACAGGTAGGTGGGTTTCAGAAACCTGTTTCCTTGAAAGCTGAGAAGACAGCAATATTCAGAGCTGCATCTGTTGTAGGCTGTACAATTGCCAACAACGGTGCTCTCCTTTGGTCACAGGGCAGTCCTCTGAAATGGAAGCATGCCCAGCCATCCCAGGAGTCAAGCTCCAATTCCCTCCCTGCCCTCACCTTTTTTTTTTCTTTAGAACTTTTTCTACTAAGATAAGGCCCTAATGCACTGTGAATACCTAAGATATCACAGGCTGTTTTCAAGAACTGTGTGTTCCAGAGCCAAATAAGAATTAGGAAAGAATTACTATTTGATCCATCTGAGCTTCTGCTCTGTGATATTTTCAGAAGACCAGGCAAGGCTACTATGTCCTTGCTTGTCCCTCACATCCATTTATTTTCAACCTTCCCACTTCCATCAACTCATTCAACAAGCTTCTTTGTAAGTCACAAATAAGCCCCTCATGAAAATCCATTTTGCAAAGTTCCAAACTTGCAAATCAAAAAAGCCAATTTTTGTTTCATTAAAAAAGCAAGGCTCTGTAATTTATGGATCTTAACATTTTCCCAAACCAGGTGATTCTTTGTCATTTGACAAGCTGTGAGTGTTCTAAATGCTTTTCACACATTGAGAAAACAGGCAAATAAGATGACACTTGGACTTAGGTGGGAAGCACCATACTCCATGAATATGTCAAATAACCCTCGATTTTAAGGAGCTTCATTTAGTTTAGTAACAATTCATTTTACCAAGAATATTTATAGAAAATGTATTTTCTATTAAATAAGGCAAAGCTTTCCTTGGGTTCTTGACACCCACTCTTAGCCATTTCTCTCTCTCTCCATCTCTCTTTCTGTGTGTGTGTGTGTGTGAGAGAGAGAGAGAGAGAGAAAGAGAGAGAGAGAGAGAGAGAGAAATCATTCCCTCCAAAAGCCTACAAAGAAAACCAGATATGTTTCCATTTTGGATCATAGCTGGATTCTATATTATCTCAGGAATCCAAAATAAAATCAGAGAAGACCTAAATAAGAGACTGATCACCATCTATCCCATCATATTCATATATTCATTCTCTTCTAAAAGAATATTGATCATGGGGATAAAATGGTCAAGAAGACGTTGTGGTCTCAGCTCTCATGAAACTTTGCAATGAATGGGGAAAACAGAAATCTAATAAGGCATCCAGACCCAGTGTGATATTATGTTTGATAAGGCAAGTGTGTGGTACCTTGGGACCATACCAAAGAGTTTACTACCAGGAATTTAGCAGAGGAAATTATATCTAAGGTGAAACCCAAAGACTGAATACGAGTTAAGCATGAAAAGACAATAGGGAAATCTGTTCCAGGGAGAAGAAACAATAGGTGAGGGAACATAGCAAATTCTAGGAGTGGTGAAGACCTTCATATGAGGAGCATCAAGGAAAGAAGCAGGACACATTGGCATTGGCTGGGTGCTAGGCATCCTTGCATGCAATGTCGAGGAGCTGGGGACTTGAGCAACAGCAGTGGGCCCTCACTAAAGGATTATTAACACAATTAAATTAAAAACCCTACAGTGGCTTTAGGATCAAACCTAATCCCCTTAACTGAGCTAACATGGAACCAGGAAGCATAGCATTATGAATCAAACACCCCTTTAACAGATGCCAGAAATCCAGTTTGGGGCACAACACTGAACAGAGACCTCATCACAGAAATGTGAGTTACTGGAAAATAAGGTCACCAGTTCAGATCATGGTCAACAAAAGGACTAGCTTGATGCTAAGCAAGATCTCCAGACACGATTCCTTCTACCCCCTGTCCTAGATAACAAAGTCTAGCATGAGGCTCCATGTAGAGTTTGAGAGACTCAGTTGCAAACACTGGAAGGATTAGAGGAATATATGGCACATGGACATCAGTTCAGTGATTGGTTCTTTCCTTCCTGCATTTATTTATTCGATAGGCACTCACAGAGGAGCCTATTCAAGGAAAGCACCCATTTCTGCTCAGCAATTCAATATGTATATAAGTGAAGTGTCAGATTATACAAAACAGCTGAAAATCTAAATGCATGTATGATGTGTTTCAGGTGCCTCTCAAAGGTCAGATACCTGACACAATATCAGCAAGAAACAAATAGAAAACCAAGCAATGTTAATGGTCAAAAATACCCTGATTTCGCTAGCTGGGAATATTCTAAAATATGGCGGCAATGTCAGAATCAGTCTAATAACCAGTGTATTATTCAGCATTACTGCATCAGCCGACCAACAGGGTATTTTATTGAGCACCTACTATTATAAGGCAGATTCAGAGCTTAATGTTGGAAAATTAAGACAGAGAAATGCTGGACCTCATTTCAAGAGACTATAATCTAACTGTAAATTACCTAAACATACAAGATAGGAACATATGCTGAAGGAGAGTCTCCACAATGGGTGCAATGAGTGGACAGTGGGGGAGTTTCGTCAGGAGAGGCAGAGGGACTGAACCCAGGACTGCAGAGAGGAGATGTTGTAGGGTTTAGCGGTGGCAGTCTTATAGAACTGGACATGGCTGCTAGTAAGATGTTGTCCTCTTACTTTGTTCTAACAGAAACACATTCCAAAGTCAACCATATGCTTGAGTCCTGATCCAAGCACATCATTGGCAATGTCACTATTGACCTGTTCCCAGGGCTGTCACACTCTCCAACTCTCCAACCAACTGTCATGATCAGACCCAGCAAACTGATACTCATTCTTATAAATTCTTTCTAGTTACTCCTCACCTATCATAATGTATTTTCCTATATTGAGAAGCAGATAGGTGAGTGTTTTCCTTCCTCCCCTAAACAATGCTCAGAAGCCTCTGAGGTAAAAAAAAAAAAAAATGTTTTCCTATAGTTTCAAGTTCTAATAACTTGCAAGAAGCCATTTTAGGGACATTCTTATTGCGTTGGAGACTTTTAGATGATGGGGTAGTTAACTGGTAGCCTGAAATTTACCTGACCTATTCTTGAGAGGATAATTCTCTCAAGACCAGGGCACCAGGGGTTGCTTTCTGAATCACACAACCTCTTGGAGGGCACCTGGGACTCATAATAGTCTTCAGTGATACCTCTATCAGATTCTTTGTCTTCAGGTATGTTAAATATTCACTCTGCAGTGTCTAACAATTGCTAATATTGAAACCACCAGTATACTTTATTGATAAGTTCTTATCAATTACTCTATCTCTTCATCCCCTTCAGAAGGCTACAATGGAGAGGTCCAATTTTCATCCCCTGTTCCTACTAGGATAAAGTCTCACTGTTATTAGGGCTTCTGACTTAACAGGTAAAGAGCATAGGAACCCTGTTTCAACAGCCTTTTACTTCCTCAAGGGTATTCCCTGGGCAGGGCCCCTCCCCTGGTATGCAGACAGACAGACATAAGTACTTTCATGCTCCATGTCTCAGCCTTTAGTGTTTACTATTTCACATGCGCAGAGTTCAAGACAAATCTATGAACAGTGGCAGCCAGACTTTCTGTGGAAAAAAAATCTATAGTAGGGGCAGTATTTCTATAGTTCAGAAAACTGCTAGCAGATCTCCTTAAAGAATATATTTTGGATCATTAAGAACTCCAGGAGAAGAAAATTTACAATAGCATTTTGGGGATAGAGTACAAAGGGGATAAAATTTAATGAACCTTCATTTTATGTAAGTACAACAAAAGTTTCGATTTACAGAACTGATAACATCAGGGAACTCATTTAATTTTATATAACCCAAGGTCCCAAACTTAAGGAATTCATCTGCTAAAGTTATTACTATGTTAGTCTAAGGGCCAGTAACTTCATGAAATATGTATGCCAGGACACCAACCTTGAGTGGCAGAGAGCAGATCAAAGTTTCAGCTGATACAATACAGGAAGGAGTGGTTTTCTCATAAGTGGAAGAGGGGGGACTCTCTTACAACAATGTCCCTGTTGTAAACAAGGAAAGGGACACATGAGTTGCTCACTCTTCCTGCAGCTGGATCTTGTCGGAAATCTATCTTCCGGGGCTGATCCCATGAAGGAGGCAGGCTCAGAGCACTCTGGGCAATGTCCTCCAGGAGCACATGGAAGGAAAGTGAAATTATTCCAAACATGGCTGAACCCAGGGGAAGAAACTAACTTTGCACCTTGGAGCTGAGGGTAGCATTAAAAAATCTGGGAAACCAAAATGCAAAGGCTGAAGATGGGGTTAAAATGAGAGGAGCCAGAAGAGCAAATCAGAGGGTTGAGAAAGAGAGAAGCAAAAGGGGACAATGATGCAGGCCAGGGACTCCAGCTGCTTCCTACTTTTTGCTACGTGTTAGTGTGGCACTAATTAGTTAGCACTGGGACCAAGAGGGCAACTGCCACACTCAAACTAGGGTACTCTGATGAGGGCATAATAAAGGAGTGATCTGCCAAGATGTGGGTGGGATGTAGGAAAACTACAAGACATAGCACAATGCCGCGCCAGAGTTAACAGCAGAGCCACTAGGACTCCAGGGCCCACTGGAGTGAGATGACGGAGCTGTCGTTGGTACTCAGAAGCAGGGAACAGCGGTTAGAAGGCCACCCTGAGACCTGATATTGAGGGACACAAACAACCCTGAAGGAACTTGTCAAGGAGGAAGCTAGAGAAATAAATAACCAGACCTCAAGCTCCTTCTTCTAGTCTCCCACTGGGACTCCCCATTGACTGAACCTGACCAGAAGCCAGATGGCATGGGAGCTTCTCTGGTCAGGCCACATGAATCAGCCTCCGCATTGCACAGGGTACAGAAGGGAGGAGAGGGAAGGCAGAGAATCCAACAGAAAGTATTTCCCTTCAAGTATCAGACCCCCATTTAAAAACCTACAGCATACTAAGTAAATCATTCTGCAATACTTCAACCTGGGGAAGAAGGCCGGAATCTCCAGTAGCACCCAGGAGCGATGTTGGATTCAGTCAGTCCAACAGTCCTCCTCAAATAGTTAATAGAATTTAGGGGCACTTGGTTGGCTCAGTTGGTTAAGTGTCCAACTCTGGGTTCCAGCTCAGGTCATGATCTCATGGGTCATGAGGTCCAGCCCCTTGTCAGGATCCATACTCAGCGAGGAGTCTGCTTGAAGGATCCTCTCCCTCTGCCCCTCCCCCAACTCGCTCTTCTGCGCATGCTTTCTCTCTCTAAAATAAATAAATCTTAAAAACAAATAATTAATAAAATGTATCCACACTCAGTACTAGAAACTAAAGAGACTGGCATAATTCCCATTTCCAAGAATCTTACCATCTAGTTTGTTCAAATGATGAAACAAATATTCATTGAATTTCTTATATATGTTAAGGGCAGAAATATAGGCCACCTGTGCTTTCAAAGGCATTATCACCCAAGAGTAAGAGATCCACTTGAAAATCTTAAAGGGCAATAAAAATTATGCCTATTAAAGTGATGAAGTACCAACTCTAAGAAAATTATGAGTTCATAGAAGAGAAATAAGACATGCACAGGAAGGAAGCATCACAATTCCAGACACGTGACCCAATCCCTCTTCTGTCACTGGGTCATGCCACTCCCACCATAGGGCTTTGAAAGGCTTCTTAGCAGGTATGGACCTCGTGGTCCCTTTCATCTAGGCTCCATACATCCCTTCAGGGCTATAGCTAGTGTTTATAGTGCCTTTGTGCAAATCAGGAAAGATGGATAAACCAGTTAGGAAATTACACCTGTCCCAGGGGGATCCAGCCATCTGCCAGAGTCCCTGATTAGGTAACCAGCGGGCAAGGTGGACCTCAGCTCCCACTCACAGCTGCGCCTTGGCTGGGCCTCTCGGGTAGGGCCCAACCTGCATCATCATAAAAGGCATCTCTGCATCTGTTCATTCACTCAAGAAATACTTATTAACCACTTATTATATACCAAGATCAACAATGACTCTGTAGTATTTTGGTTTTCCATTTAAGCTAGTGGTGGCAGTGAATGGCTATGGTTTGGGTAAGTCATAAACGAAACCCTGGGCTAATCCTAATGCAAACCCTTTCAACATGAAACTCTTGACTGCCGGGCGAGGGGGTTCAACAGGACAACATGATGAACAACACACTGAAGCACTGCTCCCTAGCAAAACCCCCTCCTCCCTTCTGTGGTTAATTGCACTTTCCCATTAGATATTTCCGAATTCAGAAGCCACGGGCTGTTTTGTGACCTCATTCTCTTTTCCTCTCTCTTTCTCTTGTGAGTCTGCCATGATCCTCTTTTTAAACCACGCTTTGGGGGGTGCCTGGGTGGCTCAGTGGGTTAAGCCTCTGCCTTTGGCTCAGGTCATGGTCTCAGGGTCCTGGGATCAAGCCCCGCATCAGGCTCTCCACTCAGCGGGAAGGCTGCCTCCCTCTCTCTCTGCCTGCCTCTCCGCCTACTTGTGATCTCTATCTGTCAAATAATAAATAAAATATTTTTTAAAAAATAAATAAAACATACTTTGGACCTCTCCCAAATGGGAATTCAGGGTCATGAAACAGCCTGAGGTGGACCATCAGGGAACCAGCTGAGGAAAGCATGTGGGAGACAAGAAATGGGGCCTTACAGACTTCTGAAAAATCCAGTGGAATAGCAGACAGCAGGCCTGGATGGTACATGTGTCCACACTTTACTAACTTAAACTACGCTGAGGAAAGACTGCTCATGTCTCAGTTTCCTTGCCTGGATAATGCACCTTAAATCAGAAAGGTTTCCTTTAGATCTAACTTTATGGGGTTCTCATAAAAAGAAATTGTGATTTTTTTATAGAGAAGGTGCCAGATTTTCTGTTTTAAGTATCCTCGTAGGATAGCTGTACAGTGTTAGCATTACTGCTTTAAGCTGTGTCCCCAGTCTCCAAAATCAGGCACCCCAATGTCATTTCCTTTGTCTTTCCTATAGCTGAACTTCTATTTCTGTGACTTCCATAATCCCCGTGGTGAAGGAGTTTTCCCTCTTGCCCTGTAAGCCACCTGCTAATTGGCATGTGATGGGGCATCCCACCTGTACGATACCTCTCTCCTGCTAATAAATGACACAAATTAAAATGATCACACTTATCGTATATTCCACTTGAGATTAAATAAGGGAATGTTTTATTCCGTGTAAGTATCTTCCAGCTGTAGGAAGAAAATGTTAATCAGACATTAAAGATGCCAAGAAAAATAAATTCAATATGTAAATAGCTACTTTGAGTAATTAGCTATTTACTATTTAATAAATGCTAAATAAGATCTCCCAGTTCACCACAATGCTGGAGGAAAAGTACTTCGAAGGGCACCATAACAGGTTCGTGTTGACAAGAGCCTGCGGCCCCAATGAAAGGTCTAAAAGTTGAACCAAGTTCTTGTGGCAGTAAAGGGGCCCAGAGACTTGAGCCTGAGGCTAATCACTGTGGGTGGTGAGGGAGAAGGATAATGAGGCAGCCCTCACACTGACAGAGTGAGACCGGCAAACGTGTGATGATCCCAGAAACCTTTCAATGACACCTCACTGCTGAAGGACCAATGGATGGATTCGAACCCTGACAAGGGGTCATTACTCGGGTGTGAAAGGCAAGCTTCGCTTGGATTGGCTGGTGCATCTACTGCCACCTCACCGTTAGACCCTGACACTTACGGGGTATGATGGTTAACTTGACGTGTGAACGTCAACGTGACTGGGCTAAGGGTTGCCCAGATTGTTGGTAAAACATTATTTCCGGCCGTGTCTGTGAGGGTATCTCTGGAAGAGACTGGATCTGAATCAGAAGATTTAGTCAAGATCACCCTTCCCAGCGCGCCTAAGCATCATCCAGTCCACTGAGGGGTCGCAGAGACAAAATGGCAGAGGAAGGGAGGATTTGCTCTCTCTGTGTGTCTGAGCTGTGGCATCCATCTTGTGCCCTCAGGCACCAGCCCTCCTGGTTCTCTACCCGACTCCGGTCAGAACTTGCAGCAGTCACCCCCAAGTCTCGGGCCTTCTGACTGGGACTGAATTACACACCCAGTTTGTCCAACTTGCATATGACAGATCACGGGACTTCCTGGTCTCCATAACTGTGTGAGCCAATCCCTCTAGTAAATCTCCTCTTACATGTATCCCATTGGTTCTGTTCCTCTGGAGAACCCTGACTAACAATCTCGGGTTTCATACCACCAAATTGCAAATAAAGGAAGCAAAACCATGAGAGCGATAGCTTAACCAGAGATGTTTACAAATAGAAGTGGGCGAGAAGAATGGGAGGCATAGTCTCACTGGTCCATCTCGATGCCAGTATCTCACTAGAGATGAAGACCATTGCCTGTGGGTCACCCCAATGGTGACGAGCTTCCCATTCAGCCCTTCCTCCAAAGTAAGACCCTCACTGAGCCCTTCCTTCAAGACCCACTCCCAGAACACACGACAAAGCATACAACCTCACCATGGTCTGTGTGGCTAACCATGATGCTGATGGAAATCTCTTTCGTTCCGCATATTCTCTCCTCAGAGGAAGAGCACAAAACAAAACTGTGAAATAAGTAAGCTAATGATTTTCTCTCCTCCAAGCAACTGTGTATATTACTCAGCTGTAGAGCTGAGGGGACTAATTTGAAAAGGTTTTTCTGTCTTTCAGGTTCTTGCTTCCCATTTCCTTCATTAGTCCCCTCACCTGGTATGAATGCAACCCCGCCGGTCCCCGAGCTATTATTAAGAAACCACGTTACCTCGTGAAGTGCCATGAAGCCTTATTTCCAGGTGCGGAATAAGGAAACTGGGGAGACAATATGTATAGTGGTTATTCTCCGACTCCAGAGCCTAAGTGCTGCTGAGTAACCTGCTCACTTTCTGTCTTCGGGACCTCTAAGCACTAGAGAAGTAGAAGCAATTACAACACCTACTTGAAAGCTCTGCTGGGAGGACACAAAGAGCTTGCAGACACAAAGCACGGACAAGGGTCCCTAGTGCAGAGTAAGTGATTAGTAAACACTCGCTACCATTGTTTCTTTATTTTTATCACTTACAAAAGAATTGCTGTTGATGATAAAACTCTAGAGAAATAGACAAGACAATGGAAACCATACCTGGTCTTAGCATCCAAAGATATCCGTTATTAGTATTTTGAAATAGTTGACAATCTACGGATCTTTGGTGTATATACGGATTTCTTAATTGTTTAAAATAGAAAGGGCGCCATAGACTATAATTCTGTTTGCTACTCTTTTCACTCAATATTATAATTATTTTCTTATGCCCCTAGTGGCTGTAATAGAATTTGTTTTGCCCTTGCCTGACCACTGAGCCTTAAGATAACTTTCAGTTTTCTATGATTACAAATAATGCTGCTGCAAAGACAGCCGTTACTCGGTTTTGGTCTGCTTCATGATTGTGTCTGGTCCAGAAAGTGGGATCTGAGTCATCACTTCTGGTCATCTCTAACATCGGGCCCTTTGTGATGCAGGGAACAGTGGCCCAATGTTCTAATATACACACTGGTCATTCAGCTAGAAGCCAGGGGTCAGGGGCAGGGTTGGAGAAACAGGTAAAAACACCTTCTTAACTTCTGCCAGGTGAATGGGGATGCCATGCCCCATGAAGCCAAACATGACCAGGCCATAATCCGGGCATGTGCTGCCCTCTTTGGCCTGAGAGTCTGTAGAAATTCATTCCAGATTCAAGCAACAGTTTTTCTGTATTGTTTTTGTCATTTTCTTTGCCCATATGAGTGTCTAATTGGAAAATTGGGAGATCCCATGTCAAAAAATGCTAGCTGATCTCTGCTTTCTATCTTGAATGTAACTTATAGTGTGCAATCCTATGTTTGTGATCCACAGATCACAGCAACAACACCTCTCACCCCTAGCTACCATCAGTTGATGCAAC
Source organism: Taxidea taxus jeffersonii (assembly GCA_003697995.1). Classification (NCBI taxonomy): domain Eukaryota; kingdom Metazoa; phylum Chordata; class Mammalia; order Carnivora; family Mustelidae; genus Taxidea; species Taxidea taxus. The sequence continues at coordinate 29,785 of RCUC01128366.1, read as the reverse complement.
TCCCCCTTCCCCTCTCTTTTTTCCTCTTCTTTTCTTTCTTCCTCCTCCTCCTCTTTCTCCTTCTTCCTCTTTTTCCTCCTCCCCTTCTTCCTCCTCCTCCTCCTTTGCTGCTTGCTCTTTTGTTAAATCGCATTCCCTTCCCTGAAGACACTCATGCTCAAGTATTTAAGGTATGTCTACTCAGTGTAAATTTCAGGCCCTTCTTATATGAATAGCTAAGAAAATACATAACAGTGTAGTCTGTATATTTTTTAATGCAGATTTTATTTTGCTACTCATTTCATATTATCCTTCATGATGGCAGCACGTTCCTGAAATTGGTTCATGTTTCCATTCCTAGGATTAGTTCATTCTGCCGATCATTCCCTTCTGCATACGTGCCGTATTGTACTCCTCTCTTTCTCATAAGGCAGCTGTCTGCACTGTCTTCAACTCTTAGCTACTGGCAGTAGCACTTCAGCAAACTATTTCATCTTTGCACAGTTCTCGGGGCAGAAAACTGTTTGTACAAATCTTCCCCGTAGAAAAATCCAGAAGAGAACTGCTGAAGCACAGGGCAGGTTTGCGTTAATTTCACTAAATGGCTCTCCAGAAGGGCTACGCCAGCCCTCGTGACAATCAGCAGCTATTGAGATTATGAGTCTCTCTACAAGCTCGCCAACACTTGATACTGTCCAAATTTCCTTTTTGCCAATCGCATAGATGCCAGCTGGTGTTTTATCTTTATTTTTGTTGGTCTCTTTGTCAATGAAGCTCAACATTCCATATATTTCTCAGCCATTCAGGTTTCTCTTTTGTAAACTGATTCGCGCCCACTTAGAGGGTTTTCTTATTTGTATGTTTCATAACTATTTCTTACATACTATAGATTAATCCTTTATCAGAGATGCTGCAAATAGTCCCCTGAAACCAAGCACCCAGCAAACTCTATTTTAAACAATTTATACTTGTCTACCACTGAAGAAATTCTACCTCGTGAAAGACATGGTGTTGGACGTAACAGACACGCGGCTCCCTCATTCCCTTGCCTTTTCAGAACGTCTAAAACATCCTATTCTTGTATTTCTAGATTTTACTTTTTAAGCAGAAAATAACCTTTTTTACTCTTTTGTTATAGCTCATGGCATTGGCAGTAATGATTAATAGTAGTCATTACGTGGCCTTTCTTACAACCACTCTGCATAAGACAACTCGCACAAATGGGAAACTATATAGGTGCACTTTTGGCATATCATGGTTTTTAGGTGATAGAAAAAAGCCAAAGCTTATCTGGTTTTTTTCCATGTCATTTATGTTGTGAAATGCTAACTCTGTCTTCTCATGCCTATTATTTTATGGACATGATTTTTTTTTCTATTCCTACTGTTCTTGCTCTTTAAGTTCTTGCTGGTTTGAAAGACGGTCAGCTGACAAGGGCATGCCAAGCCCTCATTCATCACGGCATCTCAAAATTCTCAGAGAAGATTAGGGCAGGTGTTCCAGCAACAGGGAAGATAATCCCAGCCTTGCAATCCTCAGCAGCTTCGGCCCACAGCATCTCTAGAGCATAGGCTCTACCTTTGCTTGCACATGCAACACTTTCCACCATAGTGTCAGTCAGCCTATGTTAGGGGTAGGCTGTACACTCCATGGAGGGCTCCTGGACAGAAACATAGACTCCAGGCCAGTGAGTCCTAAAAAGTATATGCATAAGAATTGCTCAGGATGTGAGGTGGTGGTAAGAAGATGTTTTCTCTCACAATGAGGTTCTCTTTCGTGTGGAAGGCTGCATATTAAAGCAGTGTTCCTGGCCAGCATCCCTATCCCTTCGCTTATCAGCAGGAAATGAAATCACTTACTAGTGACTGGAAAGGAGAAAGAGAAACATGGCATGCTAGCCCAAATGATGATGCCACTTCCTCGTGGGATCGAGATGGCATTCCATCCTCCTCCATTCCAGAAGTCTGCAGCCCTGTGCTGAGGTTAATCCTGGCCCAGCACTGCCTAAAACGGAGGGAATGCTCTTCTAATTCTAGGGCTCAGGGTTAGAAAGAAGACTTACTAACAGATAAAAACTACCTCCTCCAGCTTAAATCTTTATTTTTTAACATTTTATTTATTTATTTGACAGAGATCACAAGTAGGCAGAGGAGGGGGAAAGCAGGCTCCCCGCAGAGCAGAGAGCCCGACTCAGGACTCGATCCCAGGACCCTGAGATCATGACCTGAGCCGAAGGCAGAGACTTAACCCACTGAGCCACTCAGGCGCCCCTCCAGCTTAAATCTTAAAAGTAATCAATGCAGTATGCTGAGTTCTTTTTTCTTATTTCTCAGTTGATTTAGAATTCAGAAGGTAAAGAGGGTCACTGAGGCTCCCAATGAGAATAAAGTTTGTTAAACAATACAGGTAATTAAATTTCATTGGAAATCTTCATTTTTAACAAGACTCCCAAGTAGGGATCCAGTAGGCTCCCATGATGACCCTGGAAACACTGTTTTAAATATATTTAGGAGCAGCCATTATAACCCAGTATCAGGATGATTTAAAAAAGTAGAGCTCTACAAATTCATGTAATAGGAATTTTATCTTTCATTCAATTTTATGTAAAATTTTATAGCAAAAGTGATATTTATTGAGTAGCTATTCTTTAATTGTCCCATTGTCATGAGCTTAAGATACATTATTCCAACTTTTATAAAGCCATGAATTTATTACTTCAAATTTTTCCAGATGAGGAATCCAAGTTCCAGAGAGATTTCATGATTTCATGATTTTCCTAAAGCTTTGAAGGTAGCTAAAGGACAGATAAAGTTTGGACTTACATCTGTTTGGGTCGATGTTTTTTCTGCTAATCTGCTTTCTTATTTATACCTTATAACTATGAAAATACATACCAGTATAGTCTGTATATTTTTAATGCAGATTTAAAAATATACATGTTGGGGTGCCTGGGTGGCTCAGTGGGTTAAAGCCTCTGCCTTCGGCTCAGGTCATGATCTCAGGGTCCTGGGATCAAGCCCCGCATCGGGCTCTCTGCTCAGCGGGGAGCCTGCTTCCTCCTCTCTCTCTGCCTGTCTCTCTGACTACTTGTGATCTCTGTCTGTCAAATAAATAAATAAAATCTTTTAAAAAATATACATGTATGCATAAAGTGAACCTTTATTCAGTACACCCAAAGAGTGAGAATTCACACCAACATTCCTAAATGTAACCAAAAAAAAATCTGTTTTATTCCAATATCAAGTTGTTGTCTGTAGATCATGTTTGGCACTTACAATTCTCTCCAAATAATATAATATGTCTTCACTGAGAATGTACATATGAATAAGAAGGGAATAAGTATGTGTGAGTTGACCCTATTTTCTCTTCCCATTAGTGTATAGTGACTACTTGGTCATTACCTTATTTTCGACATCAGCATCAAAAGTAGGGGCACCTAGGTGGCTCAGTCGGTTAAGCATCCAACTCTTAGGTTCAGCTCAGGGCATGATCTCAGGATGGTGAGACTGAGCCCCATGTTGGGCTCTGGGTTGAGAATGGAACTTGCTTAAGATTCTCTCTCATCCTATCCCTCTGCCCCTCCCCCAACCCTGTTCATGCTTGCTTGCTGTCTAAAAAAAAAAAGAAAAAAAGTAAAAGATATAGGCTGGAGAGTGCAATGAAAAGAACACAGAAATTGGAGTAAGGCTCCCAATTCTAATTTTTATCTCTTTTACTTCCTGGCAATTTGAGGTTTTTCTCAACTATAAAATAATAGGGTTGGTCAAGATCAAGGACGTACATCACCATTTCTCCCATTTCCTTCTGTTAAAAAAAAAACATTTTTACTCTCAACTGATCTGCAGGCAGAGCTGCAAAGGCTTCTCTCTCCAGGATTCTTGACAGCTGCAACCAACTGACTGAGTTAGCATGCCATCTAAACCTTCTTTACCATTGCTAAAATAGATCAGACCAGAAAATCTTTCCACCTTTAAGTCTAAGGCTGCTGTCAGCAGGGACCAAAGAGATAGCAGCAGTTAGGTGAAAAACCATAAGCCAGAACTTCACACCTTAATGAGTCTGAGGAAGACTGGCTTGTATTGGATATAATCCCTTTCATATAGCAATTTCCACAACCAGTGGTTTTTCTGCTCTCTGAAAATACACAGCTTGACCTGTGGGTGAGAAAAAGATTCAACATCTTCTTCCCTGATGTCTCCCCATCAGGTGACATGAAGCAATATAAGCGATGCCCGCAGAGTATTTGTTATGAAATCCAGAAGAAAAGCCATGCAAGAAATGTAAACTCAGATCTGTTTCAAATCTCCCGGGGAAGGAAGGACCCAGCGGCTATGTTTCTGCATTAGGGCAGAGTAGGGACTATCCTGCTGCTAGGGTGTAACCACGGCCAGGCCACCAGGGCCTCATTAGTGACAGAACTTCAAGCTGCTACCCAGTAATACATCACCTTGCCCCTCCTCTCCCAGTAAGTAACCGCTTCTAGAAATCACACCTGCTTACTCAGGACTTTGGAGCAGAGAAATCTCAAAACTCAAGAACAACCTCTACATAAGTGAGCTCTTAGGAAATGTTTTGTCCACCAAGAAGATAGCCAAAAGAACTCCTATCCCCTCCAGGAATCCAGAATCCCTGTGCTCAGGTCTCCACCACCCCCACCAAATGTAGCTGGTGAGATGAAATGATGGCGGTCTCTAAATGATATTACTTGTGTTCAAATCGATAGGCACTTCTGTGAGTCTGAGTAAGACAGGAGTTAACCCGTGCATCACGTGTGCTAGAACAACATGCATCTTCTCATTCTCTCTGACCTTCCCTCAGCACCCTGATCAGCCCGAGAAACAGTATCACATGTTCCACTTCTGAGGGTTCCCCATGCGATCCATAGTTTCCCCTTGCTGATAATAGACGCTTCCTGCCACCTGTGACCCAATAGGTCTAAAGTGTCTGTTTGCTAATTGACGCCAAGCCCTCTTCTGTTTAGCCCTGGACTTGACCCTCCCCGGCCTCCGATGCTGGCGTCCCCTGAGCTCTAGTTACAGCATGCACCTGGTGTTTCCTTTATTACCAGAAGCTTCCCTCACAGCACAGCCCTGTGCTACATCCTAGAGCAGAGACACACGTGCTTTAAGGATCAAAGATGAAAGTCAGGCATTCACCAAATGTAGAATTCAAGAACTCCCTGTCCTTCCCTGCCATACGTAGCCACATAGAATGCCCTGTGTGTGCTTTTCCTGACAGTTTGAAAGGGCCTTTGAGGTTTAATCAGTAGATAGTGGCAAAAGGATAACACAGTGTTCATAGTGGGAATTCTTATCTTAATGCTGCTGCCGGCAGAACACCAAAGACTGCATGCTTTGCAGTTGATTTAGCTGTAAGGAATAGGGGTCAGGGTGATTCTTGGGTTACTATATATAAAAATAGTACTTTCTCAACTCAAAGGTGATCCCTACGCAATATGTAACAACAACTTGTAAGAAGTTCAAGGTAAAATATTTCTTTTGAGGGAATACATTCCTTTCCCCTATAGTTCATCCTATAATAATTCCTGAATTACTAAATGTGGTTTTTTTTTTTTAATTCCTCTTTACTTTTATTTTAACAAATGGTCATTCCTAATTAAGTCAATGATGGGAAATGAAAAACTTATTCTCATTGATGCACCAGAAAAACAAAAACAAAAACAAAACCATGACTTACAATGACTAAGCAAACATCAAACTTCTATAGCAGTTAAGACCTCGAATCATAAAGACAATTTAGAAATCTGTGAAAACACCTGAGTTTTTAAATATAACTATTGTATATATTTATCATATTTACTTTATATGCTTTATAGACTTTTTGCTTAGGGTTCTAATGTTATTTAGCATTCCAGTTGTTTTATTAATTCAACTTTCCTACAACACATTTCAACTGCTTTCTGCTCCGAATGTGGTCCTCAGGCCCGCAGCTCTGGTGTCACCGCAGAGGATTTAGACAATGCAGTATTTTGTACTCTGCCCTGTTTCAGAATCTGAATTTTTCACACCACCACTAGGTGTTCAGATGTATGCAAAAAATGTAAAATGTAAAAATGGTTTCAGATAAAGAACTGAACATGGGTCTTTTGACAAGATCTCAGATTCAAGTCGCATGACTTTTGAATTTAGACAAGTTTTCCAATTTCTTTAAATGCCATACTCTTCTCTTGTAGGAGTACAGTAACCTATACATTACAGAGTTGTCACGGGGTTGAAGCTGGCTAATTCCTATAAAGAAGTTAATTAGCATAGGACTTAGCATCCAGAAGTCTTCAGCGAATGTTCCTTGTCACCTTTCCAAAGGTTATGGGCTCTCAGGATAGAATAATACAGGGTAAGTCCCTTGCCTTATGATCTACATAGCTCCTCCCCTCATGCTTCTACTCTGAATTACTACTGTGACATTTTAGTGGATATTTCCTATGGTAGACCATCTTAATCTTGATTAAAGAAGGACCAGGTTAATACAGGAAAGCCAACTTTTTAGATAAGGGAAAAAAAAATCTTTATAAGAAGTAGAGAAAAGCAAGGGGCTAACCCATGTTTGTACGAAAGTGCTCTAGATTAAGTCACTGACTATTAATTGCTCATCACATATTCATTCATTCATTTACAATAAACTTATTTATTGGCTACTCTATTTTTCTATACTATGCCGAGTACTTATGAAACCACTGTAAATTTTTACAATACACAATTTTCTTTCTCTTTTCTAAACAGGGTGCAGCTGGAGCCCACCGGGGGTGCCCTACATGGCTTCAGGGGGAAGGGAGAAATATTTTCCAGTCCTAGTGGAGGTGCTGGGGTGCCCTGAAGTTAAGGGTTGCTCAGAGAGGGGTGCCTGGATGGTTCAGTGAGTTGAGCATCTGACTCTTGATGTTGGCTTGGGTCTTGATCTTTAGGGTCATGAGTTTAAGTCCAGTGCTGGGCTCCATGTTGGGTATAGAGCCTACTTAAAAAGAATGGAATCTGGCCCACAGCACAGAACTCTGGAGGTCCCTGGTGCCAGGCAGGGGAGTCTTGGGATGAAGAACACTGAGTGCCCCAACTGCCGGCAATCACTTGTGCCAGCCTCATCCTTTTCTAGTCTAGAAACTTCTCTCCGCACCACCTCCCCATTCAGTGAAGGGTCACCTCAGCCCAGGGTCCTGGCTGGGTGTAATCCAAGTCTCTAGATTGTTAGAAAATAATTAGAGAACCACTCAAAAATAAATTTTCTTAGTTGATAAATTTCAAAGAACTCACAGTATTCTTAAAGATCAGAAAATGGAGATCCCTGGGTAAGGAGAAAAAAGATTCACTGAAAGCATGAGATAGGAGCTACTTTTGGAAGATGAGCACAGTGTGAATATTCATAGATACGGGGATGAAGGAGACATTCATGGAGAGACATGGTATCTAAGGTCTAAAACTGCACACACAAACATTTTACTGTTACATCTAATTTAATTTAACATGCATTTGAGTAACTCAGCAAATTGGTAAAGGCACAGGCTGGCTTATAAAGTACACACACGTTCCCTAAAAATGCCAAATTTCATCCCCAAAGCCTATATAATTAATTGTATTCTCCCTACTCTTTTCTTAAGCTCTAAGGAGCTAAGCCTATATCCAAGACAACACATCCATATTTTTAAGATTCATTATTATCAACATGTGTTAAAAAGAGTGTATAGAATGTTTACATTAACCAGCAATATAGATGAGTATAAGTCTCCTTTGTGTGTGTCATCTATGAGAGGCTATACTATGCTCCAGTGAGAGCGATGAACAATTTCAAATTTCCAGTGGTTTTAACCAACAGAATTTCTATTTCTGGGTCTGAACAACAACCCAGAGTAGTTCTCCTTTTCTTAGTATTCTGGTGGCTTTGATCTGTTGATGACTGTATATCAGCACATGATTCCACAAATACCAAAGCAGGGAAAGAGAGATCACAGAAAATATTGTAGCGGTTCTTAATCGCCTCTAACCAGAACATATGTCACTTCCATTTCTATTTCCCTGGACAAACCAAGTCACAAGGTTGTGGTTGATTTCAAAGGGAGAAGAAAAAAGATGCTCTTTGTATGCCGGGAAAAGGAGAAGAACTGTAATTCCGAGTGTAGAGGAGTTTAAAGAGTAACACAACCATGTAGTGATGAAGTCTGTCTGCAGGGGTAACAACTGCCCCTTGCACACATTTTCCTCTGCCTTTCTAGAAATGTTGAATACGTGTGACTAAATACAGCTTACTTTTATGATGCTTTATTTTACGTGAACTTTATCATTCCATATGTACTATTCTGCAATGTGCTTCTTTGATTTGTTTAACAGATGTTTTTGTTGATATCGATCTGGCTTATTCTTTTCAACGTTTTTCTTCATATTAACTCTGAAATACAGAAATGCCCAAATATATCTAACTTGATGAATATCTTCTTCGCTTCCAGTTATTTTTTTTAAAGACTTGTTTATTTACTTGAGAAAGAAAGAGAGAACACAAGCAAGCAGGGAGAGAGGCAGAGGGAGAGGGAGAGGGAGAGAATCTCAAGCAGACTCCCCACTAAGCATGGAGCTCAACAACACAGGGTTGGATATCATGACCCTGCGATCAAAACCAAAAGTCGGATGCTTAACTGGCTGCACCACCCAAGTGCCCCAGTATTGTCTTTTTAATAAATGGTGCTAGTTGGGGTGCCTGGGTGGCTCAGTGGGTTAAAGCCTCGGCTCAGGTCATGATCTCAGGGTCCTGGGATCGAGCCCCGCATCGGGCTCTCTGCTCAGGGGGGAGTCTGCTTCCTCCTCTCTCTGCCTGCCTCTCTGCCTACTTGTGATCTGTCTGTCAAATAAATAAATAAAATCTTAAAAAAATAAATCATGCTAGATTAGTTGGATATCAATATGGGGAAAATGTTTTGGACATTATCTCACTGTGCAAACAAAAATCAATTCCAGATAGATTATAGGTCTAAATGTATAAGGTTAAAAAAAAGGGATGGGGATTTAAAAAAGAACTTAGGAGGAAATTTCATCATGCTGGTGTACACTAAAACAAACACAACCCAAAATCAGTAACCTTAAAATTTTAAAAATTAGATCACTATAAAATAAAATATTGCTATTCATCAAAAGAAACCATTCACAAAAGTGTAAAGGCAAGTCACAGGGTGGAGGAAGAACTTTTCAATACTTCTATCTAAAAAAGACTAATATGAAAATATATAATATATAATATGCATATAATATATAACATATGATATATATTATATATAATGTATATAATATATAAAGAAAACCTATAGATAAATATATAGAGAGAGAAAATATAGAAAACCTATAGATAAGAGAATGTCAGGAAACCAAACAGAAAAATGGGCAAAAAACTATCACTTTACCAAGGAATATATGCTAATGGTTGGATAAGCACAGAAAACTTGCATTTAACTTCATTATTCAATAAAAAAACTACAATTTAAATGAAATAACGTCTTCACAATCACTATAATACCCAAAGGTAACAGATGATTCCAAGTCTTAGTGATAATGTAGATTTATAAATACACTTAAGTTGTATCCTTATAATTGTTTCACTTTTCAGTATGTACATTACATTTAAATAAAAAGTTTATTAAAAATAATTGTCCAGGGGCACCTGGGTGGCTCAGTGGGTTATGCCTCTGCCTTCGGCTCAGGTCATGATCTCAGGGTCCTGGGATCGAGCCCCGCAAAGGGCTCTCTGCTCAGCAGGGAGCCTGCTTCCTCCTCTCTCTCTGCCTGCCTCTCTGCCTACTTGTGATCTCTGTCTGTCAAATAAATAAATAAAATCTTAAAAATGTTGTCCACTCATATAAAACTCTTAACAAACTGGGTATGTGGGGGTGGAAGGAAACTCTTTTAACCCAATTAGGGATACCTGATGATAAGAAACACCATGTTTAACGGTAAAATATAGAAAAATTTTCCTCTCAGATCTAGATCACAACATCTATTTGACAATTTATTAGATGTCACAGCTAGTTGGAAAAGTTTTTAAAAAGGAAAAAGAAAGGAAGGAGAGAAGAAAAAATAACACTTATAGAAAATATACAAAAATCTATAGACAGACCATTGGCATTAATTTGAAAATTTAGAAAGTTTACTAGACAGAATGTAAATTTTAGTGTTTTAATACATAAAAAAGTCTTCAAATAAATTTTTAAAATTAGACAACATAATATGTTTATTTATCCAATTACATAAGCAAAATATTCAAAATGGTCCAAAGAGCCAAGAATATGTTCTCAATCTCACAATACACAAGGGAATAAATTAAAACCTCAAGAAAATACAAACCAATCAGAATGAGTGCGGTTAAAAAAGATTGACAAAATATGTGGAAAAGAGAGTTTCTAGCTGCCCTATTAGTAGTAGCCAAAAAGTGGACATAATCCAAACAGCAAACAAATGGATACAGGAATTGTGGCATTCCTACGAAACAACCAACACACGAAGAGGATTCTCATAGTGAGGAGGCTTCAGCTCTACCTGTTACTTGTTATTACTTGGTTTATTAGTGGTTAAGAGGTCTGTGAGCTTTCGTGATGTTTTCTGTTCAGCAATTTTGTATTTAAAACTTCAAATAAGTTGTAGTAAGCCTTACCAAAATAGGCAAAAAAATATATATGTTTATAGATTCCAAAACAGCAAGCAAAATACAAACTAAGCAAACAAAAATTGGGCGTTTAAATTAAAACTTTGTAATTACAACAGAAAACAAGAGAGAGGGAGGGAGGGAGGAAATTTCGCCTTTGGAAGGTAGATGCTGAAAAATACCATGGTTGTATTTTTCTTTTTAATGCCATATGTAATGACTTATTTTTTAACATGGAAATACACCCATGGAATACTATTCTGGGAGAAAAGCACATAACTGAAATCCTAGTATTTTGTAAACAATTTACTAGTTTTATACTCAGAAAATCAACTATAAAGATAGCTTCAAAAACCTTCTTGTCGGGGCACCTGGGTGGTTCAGTCAGTTAAGTGTCTGCCTTTGGCTCGGGTCGTGATCCCATGTTCCTAAAATCGAGCCCCACATGGGGCTCCTTGCTCAGTGGGGAGACTGCTTCTCCCTCTCCTTCTGCTCCTCCCCCTGCTCATGTACTTTCTCTGTGTCAGATAAATAAATAAAAATCTTAACAAAACAAAACCATCCCGCCCGACCCTCACTTTGTCCAGAGCAAAGAACAGGACCAGATACCACGGTCCAGTCTGCTAGGACTGGTTACAGATACTTGCTCTTCCCTGTGTCTTGCAATTTTTTGGATTTTCCGTATTTTCTTCCTATTTGGCCTTATGACAGTTTTCGCTTCTCTCTTTGCTGGATTTCTGTGTTTAAACTCGAGCATGTGTAGACATCTGGCACTCACTAGACCTCCCTCGTTTAGGCGGATTCCAGGTCCTCTCTGTCCTGAATCTCTAAGACATGTGTAGACAGTTTTTCACAGCTCTCATTTCCATCCCCTTTCCCCCACCAGCCCCGTTAAAATCAGTTGATAGACACTATTTCTTTCAGAGACACAATACAATAGTCAATCACGTGATGTATTTATGATTACCAACTTTTTTCACTGATACACACCACATATATGCGTAGTTACATAAGAAAAATCTGTGAAAACTGTTGATAAGAAAAGACTGGATTTGAACTGTTTCTTTTGTGATCTGAGCTAATATCACCTTGGTAGAAGTAGAGCATTATCTGGCAGAGGTCTTCCGGGGTTCTGATTATGGGTCCAAACAAATCACAACACAATCCGTCACAATCCCACACCGTCGGCTTTGGGCTGACTCACTCGATTGTCCTTGAAAGTGCCGTTGCATCCCCCTCCCCCCCTTTTTTTTTTTATTCCAGCCATTATGGAAAAAGTGCATTGTATGGTGTAGGCAATCACATTTACTAGAAAATGCCCTTGGCTTGCTTGCTTATTATGTGCACAAAGGTGAGGGAAGGAAAAAAAAAATCTCACTGGTTATGTCCCTCAACCTTGAAAAAGAAAACTAAATTAATCTATAGAAACTCCTTTCAATAGCTTTCCCTGTACAAAATTCAGTGCCACCGATGTGGCTACTAAAAGGGAGAAGTCTGACCAGGAATGAGCCTATGGAACTCATCCGTAGCAGAGTCAAGTCTGAGCTAAGATTCCAGGAGCTGTGTCTAGCCCAAATTTCAAACATGCTTAATATGGCTTGCTCAAATCCCATGTGCTGTGGGGTATGATAATTCCTGAAAAAGCAGTTCTCCTGGCAGATTAAGAGAACAGTTTGCTTTTGCCTCAGGCCATTAACATTTTAATAAAACGGTCGTCAACTGTGATAACAATTCATCTTTAGGGGACTTTATCTACTATTAACCTTATTAAATAACAAGTTTATTATTGCTGACATGTAGATTTTCCAGCCTTCATCAAGCATGCTTCTCACTCCAGCTCTCTTTCATTCTCTCTCTTTAAAAATTTAGTTCAATTAAGCTGAATTTCTGTGCCAAGTGCATATTTACAAGTTTGTTGGTTTGTTTTCCTTTGGAGCGATTTGAAAATTATTCTCATTTCCAATAATAGTTGATTAAGCTAAACACATTTTATGCGTTTTGTTGAGGACCACAATCTGTTAAGCAGGAATAATTTACTACTTTGATTTTGGTGAAAGATGCAGTTGTCAGTCTTAAGAAGATGTTATTTTAGGAAAGAACGGGCATCAAAAGATACAAGTTAAATTTTATTGTCATGTAGCAAGAAGGTGTTATAATTTGTAATTATGTTCCTTACCAAAAGCATCATGTCCAATATACTTTATTCAAACAGTTATAAATACCCTATTTCATCTACAATTGACCAAGGAAGATAAATCCAGCACTACTGTTCTAAAATGCAGAGAGAAGAAAACAAAAAGACAGGAATGTGATGGTCCACGATTTGTCTAGGGAACTCAAAATGATCCGCTCTAGTGATAGTCAAGGACTAGACAAAGAGAAACAGAGTGTAGGATTAAAAAAGAAAAAAATATTTGGGACACCTGCTTGCTCAGTCAGTTGAGCATCTGCCTGCCTTCGGCTCAGGTCATGATCCCAGGGTTCCCGGGATCGAGTCCCACATGGGGCTCCTTGCTCAGCAGGGAGCCTGCTTCTCCCTCTGCCTGCTGCTCCCCCTGCTTGTGCCCCCTCTGTCTCTCTCTCTCTGGCAAGTAAATAAATGATTAAAATCTTTTTTAAAAAATGTTTGGAATCAATTTTAAAGTATAAAAATTCATAAATACTTTAAAGGAAAAAGAAATCAGAAAGGATGCTCTGATCAATTTGTGTCAAACAGGGAAAAACCTCCTAAGATTGGGGTTTTAAAGAACCCTGCAGCAGTGGAAGCAGTTGTGGTTATAAGTCTGGGAGGCAGGTAAATTCTGTGATGGCAGTTCTAAGAGGCTACCCAAAAGATGGTGAGGCCCTCAGCTTGGTACAGAGGGTGGCAAGGAGACACGTCATTTCTGAAGAATGTTCAGTAGGACTGGATGAAGGGGAGAGATGCATACGAGAAAAACGAATCTAAGATTTCCAGTTTGACCAGCTAAGTGACGATGTCCTCAACCATCAATCGGGGCAGAAAAGTACAAAGATAAATATTATAGTGAAAAGACACTGAGTCCTACTGGCATGTGTATAGTTCTGAAGTCTGTGGATGACATTGACAGTTTCCAGTGAGCTGGGAAAAAAAAAAGAAAAACTGCCTTGTATATCCACATTTGTAAGACTAAGCAAACCTCAGCTTTTGGGTTAAGAAAGAAATATATGGGGACGCCTGGATGGTTCAGTCAGTTAAGTGTGTGCCTTCAGCCTAGGTCATGATCCCAGGGTCCTGGGATGGAGCCCTGCATTAGGCTCCCTGCTCAGCGGGGAGCCTGCTTCTCCCTCTGCCCTTCATTCCCCACTTGTGCTCTTACACTCACTCTCTCTCCGGTAAATAAATAAAAAACAAAATATGAAAGAAAGAAAGAAAGAAAGAAAGGAAGAGGGAGGGAACGAAGGGGTAGGGAAAGGGAAGGGAAGGAAAGGAGGGAGGGATATATGTATTGAAGTCTATATAAGACAAAACATTTTCCCAACTCCAAGTCACTTTGCATTTGTACTTTCTTCCCGTGTGTGTGTGAGATATGATTAAAACTATGGTTACATGCTTTTTTTTTTATTGTGTTATGTTAGTCACCATACAGTACATCATTAGTTTTTGATGCAGTGGTCCATGATCCATCGTTTGCACACAACACCCAGGGCCCCATGCAACCCGTGCCCTTCTTAATCCCCATACCCAGCATTTGTACTTTCTACAAGTATCTCTGATACAGCTCTTTCTTTATTCCTATACTCACTGACTTGTTCAGAACTTAGTCTCACGTGGTCTATTACAACAATCATTCAGCGGCTCATCCTGCTTTCAGTTTTATCCCTCCCAGACACGTTTGCTGCACAGCTCTCAGGATCATTTTTGTGGCCAGTGTAGATTACAACAATGAGCTCAATCAGCAGCACAAGGGGACACAACACCCCTTTACGTGGGGCTGATTCTGTGATGTAATTGTACTGTCCTGAAGTAAGGCTCACTGCTATCTTAACTCACCAATACATTTAATTTCAAAATAAATCAGTAAAAATAATGAAGATAAAATAAAAGCAAGCTGTGGCAAAATAAGGCATATTTCAATACAAAAATTCAGGCACTGATTAATATCAGGCACCAACCGGAAGACGTAATGAAGTAAACTACTACTCCTATCCTTATGTAGAATCACAGTGGATAAACAAAGGGGGTCCAGTGCAGTTACGTGGGCTGGGGTAGCACTGCTGCTGATGATATCATTTCCTTCATACGTATAAGACGTCTGCTAAAGTTGCCAATGCTGGGGTGCCTGGGTGGCCCAGTGGGTTAAAGCCTCTGCCTTCGGCTCAGGTCATGATCCCAGGGTCCTGGGATCGAGCCCCGCATCGGGCTCTATGCTCAGCGGGGAGCCTGCTTCTCCTCTCTCTGCCTGCCTCTCTGCCTACTTGTGATCTCTGTGTGTCAAATAAATAATAAAAATTTAAAAAAAAAATAAAGTTGCCAATGTAATGAAAAGTCTTTTATTTGCATTGTAGTTTTATTCCTGGAAAATGTGATGTATGTTTGTTTAACAAACAGTATGGCACACAAGTATAAAATAGATTTAAGGTGTAGGTTCCAAGCATTATAATTCAGCTATAATTTATTTTTTATAAGATTTAATTTATTTGAGAGAGAGGGAGCTCCTACATACAGAGGGAGAGGGAAAGGGAGAAGTAGACTCCCCATTGAGCAGGGAGCCCAATGCAGGGCTCGATCCTAGGGCCCTGGGATCATGACCTGAGCTGAAGGCAGATGCTTAACTCACTGAGCCACCCAGGCACCTCAATTCAGCCATAATTTAAATGAAAGTCCAACGTGATATTTCAAAGTTGTAAAGGGAAGAGAAAATTCTTCATTATGTAGAAAAGTCCCTTGGGGTACCTGGGTGGTTCAGTGGGTTAAGACTCTGCCTTTGGCTCAGGTCGTGATCTCAGGGTCCTGGGATTGAGCACTGCATCAAGCTCTCTGCTCAGCGGAGAGCCTGCTTCCCTCTCTCTCTCTCTGCCTGCCTCTTTGCCTACTTGTGATCTCTCTCTCTCTCTCTCTCTCTCTCTGTCAAATAAATAAATAAATAAAATCTTTAAAAAAGGGAAGAAAAGTCCCAGGTGTTACAGAGAGTACAGTCTCCTACTAGACATCAGGAGTGCCTCCTAGGTGATCTAATAATGTAAAAATTGCTCTCCGAAGGGTCATATGGCCCTTTCAAAGGTTCTATGTGCTGTAGTACTAGATTGGTAAGTAATAAGATTTGAAGAAATTATGGTTGGAAACTTTCCAAATTTGGTGACAGATATAACTCTACAATTCAAGCAGTTCAGCAAATCTAAACAGGTTAATTTCAAAGAAACCCATGCCTGGATACATCATGATCCAACTATTAAATATCGAAGATTAAGTATGGAAACCAGCTTGAGAAAATATGATGCATTATATACAGGGAAACAGTGATTAAAATAATTGCAGATTTATCATCAGAAGACAGTGAAGTATGTTTTTAAAGGACTATTCATCAAGGAGTCAAAGTATAATTCTATACCCTTATAAAGTATCCTTTAGGAATGAAATCAAAAGAGAAACATTTTCAAAATAAAACTAAGGGAACCTGTCACCAGCTGACCTGCTTTATAAAGACTGAAAGAAAGGATTTTCAAAGACTGAAGGAAAAGGATCCCAGAAACAATCTAAGATTTTTAGAATTTAAGAAAGAGGATCAAAAATAGTAAATATCTGGGCAAATATAAAAGACTAACTTCAACTCTTTAGTTTTAAAAAATTCTACAGAAGTATTTAAAACAAGATTATACAATTATCTGGTTGAGTTGCCAAAGTATTTGGAGTTAATCAATATAAACATTTTAACACAAAGGAGAATGGATATGGAGCCTTTTTGCTAGGTTTCTATATGTATGTGACATGGTACAATTTTAAATAAACTATGAAAGATTAAACATGTCTATCATATTGTCTAGATCAATCAATAGAAACTAATACAAAGAAATAAAACCCCAAAACTTAACAGACAAATTAAAATATTTTAAAATTTTCAAATAATCCAAAAGAGAGAAGGCAAATGGGAAGTGAAAAGAAGGAAAGCAGAAGAGAAAAACAAAAAATTAAACATTAAAATAACTTGGATAGAAGTCACTTCTACCTATCAGGAAAATTTCAGCAAATTAAAAATAGAATTTTTAGATAATCCAATGATTCCACCTTTGGGCGTATACTAAAAAAATTGAAAGTGGGTACTCTAACAGATATGTGTACACTCATGTTCACAGCTGCATTGTTCACAAGAGCCAAAAAGGGGGAAGAAATCCAAGTGTCCATCGGTGGACACAAGGATAAGCCGACTGTGGTATACATGCACCATGTTGGAAATTCTGATGCATGCCACAACTTGGATGAATTCAGAGGACACTACACTAAGTGAAATAGGCCAATCATAAAAAGATAAATATTGTAGGATTTCTCTTACATGAACTACTCGGAATAGTCAAATTCATAGAGACAGGAAGTAGAAGAGCAATGGCCCCAGCAGAGGCTAGGGAGAATGAGAAGTTGCAGCTCAATGGGTTTACAAGATACAAAGAGCTCTGGCTCCACAACAATGTGAATGTACTTACCACAGAACCACACACATAAAAATGGCAAAGATGGTAAGTTTTATATTATGTGCATTTTAGCACAATTTCAAAAAAATCTCTTCCAACTTATAACAAGGATACAAACAACCCAATGAAAAAATGGTGGAAACATCTGAATGGAGACTTCCCAGATGAAGACACATACATGGCCAAAGAATATCCACAACATCAACAGTCATCAGAAAAATGCAAATTCAAGCCATATAAAATATCACCACATCCCATTATAACGGCCAAAATTAAAATTACTCACCATACCAAGTACCGGAGAGAATGTGGAACTCCTGTGAAAATGCAAAATGATACAATAACTTAGAAAACTGTTTTTTTTTTCCTTTAAAAGTTAGATATATCTGCTACTCCTCTTTGAGGTATTTGCAAAATATATATTTGCCCTCACAAAGACCATGCCACTGAAATTTATATACTGTGTGTGTTAAAATATTTATTGTTAGTTTTCCTCTTAGCACTTAAAATACTGTTTTAGGTGAAATAATTATACCACACTGCACTCACATTAAGCTTTTATGTTTTTTCACATTAAGCTTTTAAATGGTAACTTCTTATATAAAATTAGAGTTGCAAAAAATTAATACCACTTATTGAAGACTTATAATACACGAGGTCTCTTACATATACTATATCATTTAATCCCTGCATTATACTTTATTTGACTAAAATTAATTGAGCAGTTGCTATTTGCTACATACTTTGTAAACAGGAAATTTGATGTAGATATTTCCAATGTCCTAATTTCACTTGTCTTTATATATAAAAAACCAATTACACACTTAAAAGCTGACAGTCCAAAATAAAGTTGCTCAGAAGACTTTAGACCAGTGGTTGTCACTTGGGGACAGTTTTGTCCCCCAGGGGACCCATGGCAACCTCTAGAGACATTCTCTGGTTATCACAACTGGTGGAATACTACTGGCATCTAGTGGGTAGAGGCCAGGAATGCTGCTGAACATCCTACACCACATAGGACTGTCTCCTACAGCAGAGAATTTGCCAGCTCAAAATTCCAATCGTGCCATCAAGTTTGAGAAATCATATGTTGGACCCATAATCTAAAACCCTTATCTCCACTAGGGCTAAAACCTCTCACTTTTTCTGTCCAGGTCCCATCCTCCCTTGCATAATTGTATGGACATGGCACAAAGAAGAAGAGAAAGGAAGATGGGGTCTCCCTATACTGTCCCTATTCCAGGAGGCTGCCCTCATACAACGCCCCCACAGAATCTTCCTGCTTTAGTCCTTTCTCCCATCGATGGTACAGTGTATTTGGCACTTCTCCTATGATGGCTAAATACCCACGTCCACATGTCCCCCTTTTCTGTGTGAATACTGGAATTTGGATGTACAGCAAGGAGAGGCTGTCTGACCCTTTTCATGACATGATCCCTTCTCATGATGTCCTTGCTTGCTCTGCATGCCCCACTCCTCTTTACAATTTGACCATCAGCCTCCTGTAAGTGGCCTCCATCACACCTTCTCTTTGTGCCCTGACCATTAAAAAAGCTGATAAAGTGTACAGCCCCCAAAATTGTAAGAACAGGAAATGGCAGTTTGGTTATAAATTTAAAACTAGACAGTTCGGTCAGAACAATTAACCCATATTCCATTTTCTCTCCTGTCCAGTCAAAATAGCCTTGATATCCTTTTTATCTAGTCTAGTATGGACTTTGCTTGTTGTCAGGGTGACAGCAGCAATAATGGACTTGAAAGTGGGAGAGAATATTCTACATCAGGATGCCACGTACTTCAAGTTTTTATATCAACAAATCCTCAGGATTGTAGGAATAATTTTCTTGAATTAATGATTATAAAGTCTGTATTCCAAGCAGTTCTTGGATTTCTCCAGAACGTCAAAACCACAGAATAAAACAGCAATCTTCTGCAATAGAACACTGACTCCACCTGCAGTTAGAAAGACATTCACGACCAGAACCCTACTCCGTATAAAAGTTCTCTCTAGCAAAGAACTTGGAAAAGAATGGTTTATTTAGAAGATGGCGGTGAATTCTGAGTTGAATTTATGCATCTCTGTGCTCCAGTGTGAATTCTAGAAACAGACAGGAAGGGCTGGATTTCTTTATTGCAAGTGATGGATCATACCAAGTGTGTTACTCCTCAGGTCTGGCTTAAATAGAAATTGAAGTGAAGTTCCCAGGTCTCATCTGAACTTTCCCTGCCTGTGTTCACTCTGTATCATCCTCATGAATTTATCTTTACATGAATTATCTTTACCTTCCTCCTTACATTTCTCATGATTGACCTGCAAGTCTTACTGGAGTTGTTTTCATGGATTGGTCTTTGGTCTTCACATTGCTGGCGAGACAAGACCTGTGAGAAGGTAGCATGGACTTCTGAACAGCACTTTTTTATTCAACTCATACTGTCCTCAAATGTTTTTGCTTTTAGCAGTCCTGGGTTGTCAAAGTCTGGACATGAGCGAATTCACAAACAGTAAGTCTAGAAAATAAAGGAAAGAAAGCAGAAAGCTTGGGAAAGGATCAAGACAAAGTAACAGTATTTTTTGCACATTTTGAAATGTTTTCTTTTGACATGAAATTTGCTCTTTTAGGGGAGTACAACTTCAGCGTGATAGTGGGAATAACCTGAAGTGAGACAGAAAGAATAAATTCTCTACCTGGCTACACCCAAGTCTTACTGGCAACTGAATAACCAGAAATCAAAGATGATGGATATCTAAGATGGATGCAGAGTGACCACAATGGGGTGTATAATCCAAGAACGGCAACTACTGAAAGCTGAGAAAATAAGCTTAGAACAATGTCCTCGATGTGGCATCTACTACCCTGACAGCCATTACTGATACCCAGTAGCAACCTGCCCACGCGGTGCCCAAGTCAGGGTTTGTAGTACCGTTCTCCAATAAAGGGCTACCTGCAGAAATGGCTGATTCTAAGACTAGAGAAGGAAATACACATGATATTCCTGGACCACTTTATAGTGCCAGAAATTTAGGATGTGCTAAAAACAAACAAAAAACAGAATGAAACAAAAACTCCACAATAACCCAAGTGTATCAGAGGAACACAGCGACCAACTGTGAAAGAGCTCCCAACAGGGGCGCCTGGGTGGCTCAGTTGGTTGAGTGTCCAACTCTTGGTTTCAGCTCAGGTCGTGATCTTGAGGTTCTGAGATTGAGCCCTGCCACAGGCTCAGTGTAGAGTCTGCTTAGATTCTCTCCCTCTCCCTCTGCCCCTCCCGCCATGTGCACGCTCACGCGCGCTCTCTCTCTCTCTCTGTCTCAAATAAAAAATCTTTTTTAAAAGATTTTATTTATTTATTTGACAGACAGGGAAATCACAAGTAGGCAGAGAGGCAGGCAGAGAAAGAGAGGAGGAAGCAGGCTCCCTGCTGAGCAGAGAGCCCAATGCAGGGCCCGATACCAGGACCCTGAGATCACAACCTGAGCCGAAGGCAGAGGCTTTAACCCACTGAGCCACCCAAGCACCCCTTAAATAAATAATCTTAAAAAAGGAAAAGAAAAAGAAAATAAGAAAGAACTCCCAATGGCCAATGTTGGAACAATGTGAGCAACAAAATAAATAATGGTAATATTGGTTTTTAACCTATAGAGTAAAATAAATATCCATGAGTCTATACTGATACAAATAAATTATTGAATAGGGAGAATGGATCAATATTCTTATGTAGAAGAATTCTAAATAATGTACGTAGCTCATTCACACATAAGGATATAGAAGATGACTCCTCATTCTTTAAGTGTGAGCTGTGCACAGTGACTTTTTCCCAAGAGCGAAGTATGGAAAGGAAGGAGAAAAAAGAGCTGCTTAATAGTGGAGAATTTGAAGAATACTACCTCAAACCAGGTGGTCATGGTCAACGTCCATAGTGACAAGTTATACTGATCACATTTACCCTTGATCTGATGTGGTAAAAACGGTATCTCACCTCTGTGGATTTCCTCCCCAAAACCCACAACCCAGACTAATCACGAGAAAAGCGTCAGAGAACTCCCAGCTAGGAGACCTCCTACCAAGTACCTGACCCGTTCTCCTCAAAACTGTCAATTAAAAACAAGAAAAGTCTGAAAACCTGTCACAACCAAGAGGAGCCTGAGGAGATGTGATAACTAAATGCAGTGTGGTTCCTGGATGAGATCCTGGGACAGAAAAAGAACATTAGGGAAAAACTGGAGAAATCTTTATAAATTACAGACTTTAGTTCATGTATCAATACTGGTTCATGAATTGTAATAAATGTAATATTGTTACATAAGATGTTAATAAGGGAGACTAACCATGGGGTATACAGGAACTCTCCGTAGAATCTTCAAAACGATTCTGTAAATCTAAAACTATCCTAAGATGAAAAGGCTATTAAAAAAAAAAAACAATAAAACACTTTCATTTGAATTAGCTATATGCTTGCAAAAGTGATACTGGCCCTAGGCAGAAGCAAACATAAAACATAAAACATAAAGTTGTATGGAATTCCAAACCACCTAAATTCTTGCTCCAGAACAAAATTAATCTAAGCTTGGCAACCATATCTCAGCGCCCTTCCCTCACAGGGCTTGTCATTACCAGTTACCAGACTCTTCTCTCCATTTCATAGTACTAGCCTGCACACCCGCCCTCAGCAAGTTAATCTGATAGGCAAATCCACAGTAACAGAAAAGGTAAACGAATAACTGTCAGTTGACATAGCAACCTAGCAGCTGTGGTCATCTAGAGGCGAGAAGCTCTCATCCCTTATTGACTCTCATAGTGGGGTGGTCAGACAAGAGAGGAGAGGGGCGGGTTCAGCAGCAGATGCACACCGAGACACAGGAAGCTCGGCCTCTGTTCTCTTACGTGCAGTTGTGCCCCTACATTAGGTCCACCTTTCTGGAAAGGCAATGGGAAGTCAGTCACCAGATTTCCCATAATACAGAGGACCAGACAGTAAGAACTCCTAGAAATAGCCTTGAAAACGACCAAATTACATTAGTCTTCAGGAGATAGTGTCATAGACCTTTCTTATTTTAGGGACTTCAGGCTACGTAGGAGATCACTGTTGGGTGTGTGCTTTAAGTTCTTCTATAAAATCATGTCATTTTCTACTTCCTCTATAAGGCCTATGACAAAAACAGCCTCACGGATGAGCATCGTATTAATATACCAGGGAGAAATGGTATTCAAAGGACCCTATGAAATACCAGGCCTGAATGACACGGGCTTTTGTGAAGCAGGCATGCCTCATCCATTTCATCTCCAGCTAGTTATTCCAGTAGCTGCCTCTTAAAAAATCATTTAAATCAAACCACACTTCCCTTTATAGACAGACGAAATCACTTGCAGCTAATCCATCTCTTACTTTATTGCCCATAGAAATGAAGAACAGGTTGCTCAAGCACGGTGGCTGGGAGACAGCAGTCATCCGTTTCCTCATAGTACACAAGTTTGATCGTGTTTGCCTAATTATCCCATTAACCTGTACCTAAAGATCCAATTACTCCAGCTGTGGGTGATTGAATAAAGGGCAACGGCAACAGATACCAGGCAGGGGACATGGGCATTCCTCATCTGTAAAGTTTGTAATTGCTAGCTCAGTCTTTCATCAAGAAATTCCTAGGGCAGCATAGAGAACTGAAGTGTTTTCAAAGTGCAGTTTCTAAACTGGTAAATATTCATTTAAATTCTAAGTGTTTATTATGAATCAAAGTATTCCTCCTTCTTGTAAGCTCACATTTGTGCTATTCCCATCACTTTCCTCAAAGGATTTTTTTTTAAGATTGTATTTATTTATTTGACACAGAGAGAGATCACAAGGAGGCAGAGGGGCAGGCAGAGAGAGGGGGAAGCAGGCTCCCTGCTGAGCAGAGAGCCTGATGCGGGGCTCGATCCCACGACCCTGAGACCATGACCTGAGCCGAAGGCAGAGGCTTAACCCAATGAGCCACCCAGGCGCCCCTCCTCAAACAATTATTAAAAATCGGACCTACTGAACCAGATTCTGAGTATTGTTCCTCCAATTCAGGTAGCTGTCATCAGATAAACAGAGGTCTCTAACTCAAGATAGGGATGAATGAGCCAATGATCTGGGCTTTCTTTTGATGTGATAAATCTGTGTAAACTATCCATTAAAGGATCATTTTCCTATATTAACAGTCCTATATTAAATAGCTAGCATGAACATTTAGTTATGGTTTCCAATCTCAAATGGACCCTCAATCCTGGGCACAAATCCTTACATTTTTTCCAGTTAGGTCCCCCACAGAAACGCACACGCTTTTTGTGCCCCCCTCCCCTTAAATATCAAATCCTACCATCTCTACTGTCAGTCTGAGCAGGTGAGTTCCTCCAACCTCATAGTGAAGTAGAGATAATCATCCAAAGACCACAACATGGCCTTCAACCACACCCAATGTCTCCTCCTTGCACCTTTCATCCAAGATTAATTCACGACCTAAATCTCAATCTTTCTTATCTTCCCAGAGACCTCTTTACTCCATCGATTATTCTCTCATTCCTGCATCTTCTGCTACTACCTGTCCCCCACTATTGGCTTCTTCCCATTAACATTTATATCTGTTCAAGACATTGCTATCTTTAAAAGGAATTGTTCAGCTGACATTCTCATTACCGCTGTCTTCCTTTTCACAACCAAACTTCCTACACAGGCACAACTCCTCATGGCTCAACCCACTCTAACGGAGTTTATGCTTACACAGCTCCACCAGAATGGATCTTGTGGAGGCCACCAGTTGATCTCCATGTTGATAAACCAATGGACAGTTGTTCATACTGATTTTGCCTCAAACCGTTGATCACCTTTCTCTCTTCTTTTCTTGGTTTATGTGCTTCATTTCTTTCCCTCGTTCTTTTCTGTCTCCTCTTGTCATTTACCTCTTCTTCCCAGATATCCGTATGGCACATTCCCTCACTTTCTTAAGGTTATTATTCAAATTTTACATACCCAATAACGCTTCTTTCATTACCTGTCTAAAATTGCAAATTTCCAACAGAAAATAACAAGTGTTGTTGATGATAATGTGGAGTAACTAGAACACTTGTACATTATTCATGGGAAAATAAAATGGTACAGCCACTATAGAAAACCGTATGGAGGTCTCTCAAAAGATAAAAATAGAATTACCATATGATGCAGCAGTTCCACTCCTGGTCATACTGAAAGCAGGAACTAAAACAGATTTGTACACCCACAATCATGGCAGCACTGTTCACAACAGCCGAGAGGTGGGAAGCACCCCGAATGGCCATTGATGGATGAACAGACAAACAAAGCATGGTATACCCATACAATGGAATATCATTCAGTGTTAAAAGTAAGGAAATTTTGACACGGGCTACAACATGGATAAACCTAGAGGATATTATGCTAAAATAAGCCAGTCACAAAAAGATAAATACTGTAGGATTCCACTTACATCAGGTATCCGGAGTAGTCAAATTTATCGAGACAGAAAGTATAATGGTGATTACCAGGGGTGGGGGAGAGAAGAACGGGCAGATGTTGCTTAATGGATATAGAGTTCCTATTTTGCAAGATGAAATGAGTTCTGGAAATTGGCTGCACAACAGTGTGAATGTACTTGACACTACTGAACTGCATAAAAAATGGTCGAGATGGTTAAGTTTTATCTTATGTATATTTTGCAATGACTAAAAATTTAAAATTTATACATTTCCCTTTACTGCTCTTTTTTTCTCCACAGCATTTATTACCAACTAATATGTATTTTACTTGTATATTTTATTGTCTCTCTCTCCTCACTAGACTGTAAACTACATGAGGGCAGGGATTTTCACATACTTGGTATACTGATGTATCTCCACTGCCTAAAATAGTGTCTTGCATATACTAGGTGTTCAATTATTTTTGAATTTTGGATGATTTAATAGATTTTGTTGAACTTTATCCTGTGCTTTCCTTTTTTTTTTAAGATTTAATTTATTTATTTGACAGAGAGATCACAGGCAGGCAGAGAGATGGGGAAGCAGGCTCCCCACCTAGCAGAGAGCCTGATGCGGGGCTCGATCCCAGGACCCTGGGATCATGACTGGAGCTGAAGGCAGAGGCTTTAGCCCACTGAGCCACCCAGGCGCCCTATCCTGTGCTTTCCTTAAATGTCAATTCAGTTCTGTCATATGTCCTCTCAACATCTCAATCTGTTTGATCTCTATGGGACATCTCATTCATTTTAATTACTAACTATAAGTTCATAACTCTAAAAAATGTATCTACACTTTAGATTTCTCTTCTGGGATTCATACCCTTATGTCTACTAAATATCTACCTCTGGCTGATGTCCCACTCACCTCAAAGTCAATAGCTCTAAAACAAAACACATCTCCCTCAAATCAGCTCCCCTTTCTGTGCTCTATTGCAACAAATTTACTCAGTTTCCAAGACATCAAGCTGATACTCATCATTGACTCCTCATTCTTTCCTATTTTCCACATAAAATCACATGAAAGCCTATAACTTATAGGCTCTGCTAATTATATCTGTTCATTTTAGTTATTTCAAATTTTGAGCTATTGCTGGTAAGGCTGCTATGAACTTCTTATGCATTTCTTTTTGATGAAGAAATAAATGAATTTTTGAAGATATATAAATAAGAAAAGAGTTTCTTGGTCATTAGATATCTATCTACATATTTATTTGGCTTTAGTAGCTACTGATGGATGTCTAACATGTTTGTACCAAATAACACTCCCTCCAGCACTATATGGGAACTCTAATTGGTCTATGTCATCTCAACATTTGGTATCATCAGTCTTTTTAATTTTTGCTATTCCGGTAACTATATAATAGTATCACTTTGTGGTTTTATTTGTACCTCCTTGAATAACTAATAATATCAAACAACTTTTGATATGTTTTAGTATCATTTTTATATCTTCTTTTATAAAGTGCTTATTCCAATTTTGCTCATTTTTTATAGAGTGTGACTTGTATTTTACTTAATGATTTATAAAAGTTGTTAAATATTCTAGGTGCAGATTCTTTATGGGCTATATGAATACTAATATAGTCTCTCATTTTATTGTTGCTTTTTCACTCTTAATGATGGATTTAATGAACAAGGGTTCTTAATTCTAGTGTAATACAGTTATCAATTTTTCTTTTATTGTCAGATTTTTTTGTGCACTGTTGAATAAAATTTTGATTATCCTAAAATCTTGAAGATATTCTCCTGCTTTATCATCTGAAACATTTATGTCTTCCTTTTCCATACACATCTATGATCTACCTAAAATTGATTTTTTTTCATGTGGTGTGAGGAAGGGGTAAAGTTTGTTTTTTCCATATAAATAACCAAATATCCCACTTTTTTCTAGGATTTATCTTCAGATTATGTTGACTTCCATTTTTTTTCTAAATTTACACAAATATCAAACTGTCATACTACTAGCTTTATAATATATTTGATAACTAGCAGTATAATTCTTTCAAATATGTTGTTCTCATGTAAAATTATTTTGGTTATTCTTGGTTCTTTGAAATTCTGATTAAGCTTTGGAATCAGCTTATAGGGGCACCTGGGTGGCTCAGTAGGTTAAAGCCTCTGCCTTCAGCTCGGGTCACAATCTCAGGGTCCTGGGATCGAGTGCCACATCAGGCTCTCTGCTCAGCAGGGAGCCTGCTTCCTCCTCTCTCTCTGCCTGCCTCTCTGCCTACCTGTGATCTCTGTCAAATAAATAAAATCTTTAAAAGAAAAAAGCGTTATTAGAATCAGCTTATAAATTTCTATAAGAGCTTGCATGAATTTTGCTTGTTGTTGCATTGTCTATAGATCAATGTGTGGAAATTTGACATACTTCAATATTGAGCCTCCTAATCCATGACTATGGTATTCTCCAATTTATTTAGCTATTTTAAAATATGTATCAATAATGTTTTATAGTTTTCTGTGTAGAATTTTGAACATCTTTCAGTAGATTTATTCCTTGTATTTGATGTATCTTTGTTATAATAAAAATACTATTTAATTTTATTCTTTAATTTTTTAGAATATAAAAATGATTTGGTTGTACTGGCTAAATTTACTTTGTTCATTCTAATAGGTTATCTGTAGATTTTTTTCAGGTGATTTTCTACAATTATGCTTTCTATGAATAACATAGAAATAGGCCTTAAATATTTTTTTTCTTAACTTACTATACTGATACTTACAGTAAAATGTTGGATAGAAGTTGTAGTATCAGACATCCTGGCTTCAAATTCCAGAATAGTTTTCTTGAATGGAAAATGCTCACAGAAGATAAGATTGAATACATCTTGAAGTATGTCCCTTTTCTCCAGGATATTAAAACCTCAAGTCCTGGATATCTTGATAACTCTCTAGTGCCTTCATACAGATAATTTTTCTACTTTATCTAGCTTGTCTGTCTGTTCTTAGCAAGAAATTTGGCCAAACATAAGCTATTCCACAATTAATGGAAGCAAGAATGTTAATAAGGGCTTTTGACACTGCTTTGTTCTGAAAGAAACGATGCTTAATTTTGCCTTTCTGGACATTTTAAACACAGGCCAGAGAGCATTTTTCACTGAAAATATATGGCATTGTTTCACACCATTTTAAATTTCAATTTCGTTTATATCAATAAATAAATCCCACTGAATTTCTGTGAAGAAATTTTGCTGAGAACTGGTTCATATCTAGAAATCTGTTCCCCATGTTCTATTCATGAACACAGAGAGGATTTTTTTTCTCTTCTTTTCTTTCCTTATTTTTTCTTTAAGAGAGAGGGCAGGGGTGAGAAGGAGCAGAGGGAAGGGGAGAGAGAGAGAATATAAGCAGGCTCCATACCCACTGTGGAGCCCAACACAGGGCTCAATTTCATGATAAGCAGATCAAGAGTCTGAAACTTAACTGACTGTGCTATCCAGGTACCCCATAGAGCAGTTTTAAAGATTGATGTACATTTTTTACTGAATCTGATAACAAGGAAGTACACATTTCATTTTTATTATCACCAGTATTATAAAAAGTTGACTGTCTTGGATAAGTTATATGTCACAAATTGAAAATAAAACCATAGTGGTTTTAATTTAAAAAAAGAAAAAAGAAAGAAAGAAAGAAGAAAGAAAAAGAAAATGCTCCTACATTAAGTTTGAATCCTTTGCCATAATCAAAGCATCCTTTTGGTGCTCACTGATCTCCCATTTCTTAAAAGATATACAATATTATGAGCAGACTTTTAAAATGATTTTCTAGGAAATGCCTGACTCCATGTGTGAAAGGAATAATAGGAAGTGGTGTGCCTAGCCGTAACATTACCAGATTTTGTTAATCTACTTTTCCAGACAGCCCCAGTATCCACATATGCCATCTAAAAGTACATGAACCTTATCCAGATCAATAGTCCATTTACGCACAGAAGATGGACAGAATAAAATATGATATCATATAGTTCAAACTCAAAAGTAGTTTATATTCATATAACCCTTGAGTTTATAAGGCAGCTTCTCACATTATAAGTGAACCGGTTTTTGACAATTACCCTGTAAGATATATTTGACAGTAATAATAACTACAGTGATTGAGTACAGTGTCCTTCTAATACAGCATGTGTTTTTGTAATGCCCATTGCTCTTAGGCAATTCATAAGCACAGGAACAATATCATTGTAACATGGTAATATTTGTGTTAGTTCTGGTTTCTAGGTTATAAATAATATCTGGGATAGCAAAATTATAACTATAATCAGAATGAGTGGCACAAACTAGAAAAGATGAAACAATTGCAAAAAAAAAAAAAAGAAGAAGGTCAAAAGACTCACTTTACTACATTTCAAAACGTACTATAAAGCCGTGGTAACCAAGATGTCATGGTATTGTTAAAAGCTAGGCAAACTGATCAATGGAACAGAACACAGAGGCCACAAGTAGACAAACATGAATACAGGGAAGTGGTTTTAACAAAGAAGCAAAGGCAATTCAACAGAAAAAATATAGTCTCTTCAACAAATAATACTGAGACAATTAGATGTCCACAGACAAAAACATTAACCTCAGCATATACCTTATACCTCATACAAAAATTAAGTCAATATAAATCATAGAATTGAACACAAAATGTAAAACCATAAAAATTCTTTAAAAAAGTAAAGGAGAAAATCTGCATGACTTAGGATTTGGAGATCAATTTTTTTTTTTTTTTTACTTTATTTAAGCTTTATTTAAACATATGATATAACCCCACCACCCTCACCCAACCCCTCTTCCCCCCACCCCCCTCAGTTTGTTTTATGACATTAAGAGTCTCTTTTGGTTTTTCTCCCTCCCGATCCCATCTTCTTTCATTTTTACTTTTCCTACCACCTTAACTCCCACCCCCGTTGCATCTCCACTTCCTCATATCAGGGAGATCATGTGGTAGTTGTCTTTCTCCAGTTGACTTATTTCGCTAAGCATAATACGCTCTAGTTCCATCCATGTCATCGCAAATGGTAAGATTTCATTTCTTTTGATGGCTGCATAGTATTCC